>JAYESA010000010.1:145492607-145497607 GCA_036927795.1 Iris macrosiphon
TACATACATATACATATACCAATTATATTAAATACATACTAAATACATACATATATATATGTTTGAATACTAATAGAGAAATATCATATATATATATATATGCCATTCATTAATATTAATACATACAAATACTAATACACTAATTTAATTTATACTAGTATACTTTTTATTAAATACATATTATATAAAATAAACCAATATATATACATACATATACATATATATATATATATATATATATATATATATATATATATATATATATATATATATATATATATATATATATATATATATATATATATAAAATACACATACTATCTTACGTATATGAATACAATATACTAAGTATTATACTAATACATAGGTAAAAATACTATGCAGAGGGAAGATGGAGGCTCACGGTGGTTCCGATGGTGGTGGTGGTGGTGACAGTTGAGCAGCAGGGTCGGGATGCACTGCCGGGTCGGAGATGAGGGAGTCAGGTGGAGCTACGCCGGAGTAGGGAGGAGTTCGGGCTGAGGATGAATGGAGGTGGCAGTGGTGGTGGTGGTGTGGACAGCTCGAGGAGGAAGCTGCCGGAGTAGATGCAGGGAGGAGGAGGAGTTGAACGGAGTAGGGAGGATATCGTGTGGTGGTGGTGATAGATCGGACTGCGGAGGAGCAGTTGATCGACCAGAGATTGGCCGGAGTAATGCAGAGGGAAAGCTCGTCGGATGAACGCCGGAGAAGGAGACCGGGATCCGGCTGGGAGTGGCTCGTCGGGTGGAGTTGCAGCGGTACGGGGGATCTCGTCGGAAAGACGAAGTCGAGGGTGGTGGTGGAGTAAGGAGGAGGGAATGGGGAACTGGAGCAGTGTCGGCTACGGGGGTCGGAGCTTGGTCGAAGAGCTCGACCGAGGGCCTGGTGGTGGAGGCTGGATCGGTGGCTGGGTATCGGAGATGACCGGAGGTTGGCCGGACGGTCGGCTGGAGGATGCAGTAGTCGACGGGGGATTAGCTCGCCGGATGTTGGTGACGAGAAGGAGGAGGATGGGATGGGATGGGTGGAGCTGCTGAGGTCGGGGCTTAGCCGAGATGCAGTGGCGGCGGGAGGAGCTGGAGGGAATACAGCAGTCGGAGTCTTGAAGAGGGGAGGAGGAGCAGTCGGGCTCGCTGCGGGCCGCCGGGGAAGGAGGCCGGGGTGCACAGTGGTGGGTTGGGATTCCCCCCCCCCCCCTTTAATAAATTCAAAAACAAAGGAGAAGGAGAAGATAGAAAGAAGAAGAAGAAGAAGAAGAAGAGAAGAAGAAGAAGAAGAAGGGAAAAGGAAAAATGTAGGAAGAGGCTACGGTTGAGTGAGGGGGAGGATGATGGGGGCTTCCCTAGATTGGGAAGTATGTGATGGGACATTAAATAGGAAGATGGTGTGTGAGAATGAATGGAATAGATGCACCCATTGAATGGATGGTTAGGATTTGTCATGAAGGAATCCTTCATGTAAGGATGAGGGTTGTTGACTAGTCAAACATTTGGGCTTCTCCATTGGTTTGAACCAATATGCAATATTTGTAAATTAGCCCCCTTAAATTTGGATATTTGCACAGACAAATGAAATAATGAAAATTTGGTGGGCGATTTGGTGTTTGGTATTTTATAAGGTGAGGGGACGTTGTGTGTTTTGTATGGGCTTAATTAGTAGGGTATTGGAATTTAATCGGGATTTACAGAATTAGTCAAAATGGTATCCTCAATTTAATTATAAATAAATACAAGTTGTGTTCTAAAATTAATTAGGAGTACATGGGGCCAAAATTAGGTCGGGTCACAAATATCATTAGTGAAGAAGACTCAGAACAGAATATTACCCTAATTTGGGTTGCACAAAAAATAGGTCAGGATTGCCTCCAATTTTGATTGGAATGCACAACGATACAAAGTTAGAATTTATTTAGAAATTAAATAAACGTCCGCGACGAATATTGTGCGGCTAAAATGAAGCACCAGAGAGCATAATTATGAGTTACAAAAAGGTCAGAATGGAAGGCTGGCATGTCCAGGGCAAGGTTGTAAAATTTGTTGGAAGGCAAAAGCTAGGGTAGCGCTCCAATTTCGAAGCAAATGCACAACAATTAAATAAATTACGGTAATTAATTACTACCTCCAATCAATTAAACTCTAAATAAAACAATTAAATACATAATCTCATAATTCGGTCAGGTGTTCGTCTAGTGGGATTCTAGGTCTAGTCTACCAGCTCAAACATTAATGAACACTGTATATAATAATATATTTAATTACATATCTCACATAATTATTTAATTTAAATACACATATCATAAAATCATTTAATATAAATACCATAATATTAATAATGTATAAAAGTCAAAAATACTCCTGTTTTTGGTTTGTGGTAGTGACAAGTCTACCTTCCTTAAAAGAATTTTATCCTCAAAATTTAAAATCCTCATAGTAGTGTTTATTTATTATATTATTTTCCATCAATAGTTTAATTCGCCAACCCACATAATCATGAAATAATCTACCTTGTCATTTCAAAATTTTCAAAAATTCTAAAATTATTGTATTCCTGAAAAATCCTCGAAATAAAATCAGTTTCCATTTTCCTTACAATTTCCTCCAAATTTTTAAGTTAAAAATTAAATACTCGAATTTTAATATCTACTCCTCAAATTTAATTTCAATCAATGCATATATATAAATTAAAATCTCGTCCCAAAAGGTTTGAATTTAAATACTAATCCATTAATGATCTTATTCCTTGGTTTCCGTTTTCCTCAAAATACTCGACAACGCGATACCTATGGATTCTTCAAATGCAACGTCCATAATATAAAATTTTAAAATTCATAACTTGCAGTCAAATAAATATAATGATAATATCCTTAATTTCCTCAAGTTTTTAATGATAAATATATCATAATCAATAATCATCAATCCTACCATATTAAATTCTTAACCTCTTATTTAAATTAATGTTTATCCTCAAATTTTAATGATAATTTAATCATATCTCAATCTTGATAAAATTAATGATTCATCAACTCTGCCATATTAAATCCTTAACTCTTTATGCTTGTCCTCCAAAATTTTAAGCATCTTGTTTCTCTTTTCAAGTCATAACCTCTTCATAAATCTACTATGGTCAAACCCCAATAATCATGGTATAAGAAAATTTTACCTACAGCCATGCAATCTAAGAAAAATATGTACGATTATGTGTCTTTTGTCATGGTATTGCAGTCTCTGTCAGGGTGTACTACTAACTACATTCTAACAAGAAAATTATGAATATAAGGCTACGGTAGTAGGGAATCAATCAATCGGAAGACGAAAAAGGTACATGAGAAAAGAAAAGAAGGAACCCGCTACATATTTCTTGCAGTATCTTCTGTCTCTAACATACACTTAACTCTGGCACTTTCAGTAACTAATTCCTATTCTTGTACACTAATATCCATATCAGCTAATCATTAGTCCACAAGACATCTATGAATACATACTCATTGCATATACCTGTCTATTGATACCTAAATCTGATACCAAGAATCTTTAATATACCCATGGTTTAATAATGCATCCAAGGTTTGTTACCTGTATCCCTTTAGTACCATAGTTTCTACTACAAGTACACCCACTGCTAGTTCTCTTGCTTACTACAATTGGTTATACTGGTTATTCTTATAACTCAAGTGCACACCAAGTGCAACACACCATACTAAGTACTGTTCTCTCTAATACAACTCTAGATAGACACCCAAGTCTGTTTGTAGTGCCATCTCAATCATGTCCAAGTCAACAGATCCTTACGTATGCACTTCATCCACTCATATACTAATATACATATTTCTTATCCACCATAAAAATTTATCCTCATGATAAAATCATCAAAATTTAACTTTTTGAACAATTTAAATAAAAAGTGTATACTTTCCTCAAGGGTCAAATATTCAATATTGTAATCAAATTTTTAATCACTTCTAAAATTTTATAGCCTTGACCATGTTTATCGAATCAAATTTTGGAATCCTCAAAATTTTAATAACATAGAATCTCAACTCCTTAAAAGTCTTAAAAATTGAAATCTATTTCCACTTTTTAATTTCAAATCCACAAATATACCTATAAATGCTCACGGTCTCTAATACTCAAGGTGCACTCAAATACACCCATTGTCTACAACTCTCAACTGCGTACTAAAATTTGTACTGCCCGAATTACTTGCACTATCACTCCCAGTAATTAAGGTTATCATCACACGTACTTTCTTCTATGATTTTTAATCTATATTAACTGGTATATCAACCTAATTATCATCACACGAAGTGCTTACTGTTATTAGCATCATTCTCGACTAATCCTCGATATGGAATCATTAGTACTCTTGGTATGATAACACTAGCTTCATTATTGGATCATCTCATCAAACTTATTAGAACTCAGGATTACTTGCACCTTCTATAACACCCATGTTTCACTTTACTCTCATGGGCAAGTATATGGTTCCTTACCTCGATTGATGTTTATGTATTTCTCTTTAATCTTTTATAGCCTGTTAAACTAATATGTGATACGCTTCACCACTTTCATTACCAATCCTGATATTCCTCTACTCATGATATCTTCTTAAAAACCCTTTATGCATATACATTTCTTTATTTTTAACACACTCGGTATCAATCATCAAATTGAACATCATACTCCATTAATCCTTAACACAATTTCTGGATACTTAATTGTTTACATAGATCATCCAATTACATAATCATGATTATCCAGGATGGGTAGGTTGGCTCTGATACTAACTCTTGGAACTATCACTGATACTCTATACTCTCCTTTACTCATAGTACTATAATGACACCTATCCTAGAGCTATTGCTACAAGATACTATGCTATGGGTTAACTCTAGATTAATGCCTACTGCTCACATGTCCAACTAGGAAACACTTACAAACTCACAAGCAACACTCAGTCAATACTTATACTCAAGACAAGTC
>JAYESA010000010.1:145502607-145592607 GCA_036927795.1 Iris macrosiphon
CAAGGTTGTGAAATTTGTTGGAAGGCAAAAGCCAGGGTAGCGCTCCAATTTCGAAGCAACGGCAATGCACAACAATTAAATAAATTACGGTAATTAATCACTACCTCCAATCAATTAAACTCTAAATAAAACAATTAAATACATAATCCCATAATTCGGTCAGGTGTTCGTCTAGTGGGCTTCTAGGTCGAGTCTACCAGCTCAAACATTAATGAATACTGTATATAATAATATATTTAATTACACATCTCACATAATTATTTAATTTAAATACACATATCATGAAATCATTTAATATAAATATCATAATATTAATAATGTATAAAAGTCAAAAATACCCCTGTTTTTGGTATGTGGTAGTGACAAAACCCAACTCTCGCTCAACCTTGCGTGCCTCCGCAAGTATCTTCGAATAGGTCTCATAGAAAAAAGGAATAAGGATCTTCACTTCCCAGTTCAGACCCTCGCAGAAATGATAGCTCAAACCTCCGGCTCCCTCACCAAATACTTCACAAATTGGCTCAGCCTACCGAACTCTGCGGTATACTCATCAACAGACATGTTCCCCTGAGTAAGGCTCTCAAACTGCCTCCCCAAGTCTAACCTGTTCGCCCAAGAAAATAAATTTCTCTTGAAAAGGTCCTTCAACACCTCCCAAGACTGCCCAGCATCCGCAAGAAGTGGCTCATTCCTGAACCAAGTGCGGGCGATACCGAACAGCTGAAGTCCTATTGCCTCAACCTTCAGATCCTCAGTAAGACAGGACACCCTAATGAGACACTCAATATCCTCGAGCCAATCATCATCGTAGACGATGCCCTCAGTCCCCTTGAAGATCTGAGGTTCCAGTTTCTTGAAGTCCTGAATATTATCCAGCCGAAGCTGGGTAACCTGTAGAACAACCTGTTGCTGGACCGAAACTCCTCTCTCTACTGCAGCAAGGGCAAGCTGATCAGCACTCTCAATGCCTTGCCGTAACACGTCAGCCTGCCTCTGGTGTGCCTCAGACTGGGCCCTCTGAGCCTCTATTATCTCGTAAAATAATGCAAACACCCGAGTCGCATCTGTCGATATGGAAGGTAGAGGTGGAAGTCCCTCAGATACAGCCGGAATTATCCTCTAAGCTGGAGGTGGACCCCCGAATTTAACTGATACACCAATCACTAGAGAAGTGACTGGTGCTGGCCCTCGGAAAGTCACAAATCTCTCAGAAACTGCTCCTCTCAGCTGTGATATAGTCTTAGACAGCATCCTAAGGCAAAGCAAAAGAAAATAATCAATATGGCATATGATGTATTGCATTCAAAGAAGGATAGTTTAAAGATCAAATATCAATATCAAGGAAGAACAGTTGAAATAAATTAACAGAGTTTTTCCTAGATGTGATTGAGTATTCTAAGCCTATAGCCTATATCCTATATATTGGAACAGCCTCGTAATAGTACTCAAATAAGAGCACCACTATGAATCACACTAATTGCGATCTCGAAGAGACCTGCATGGGCCACCACTAAAAATATGTCATGATCCGCACCCGATGTAGGGGCACGAGTAGTGAACAACGCCCACCTACGCCGCAGCATCGACGGTATAACGCTGTTTAGATAATCTATCTATCTAACAACCAAGATATAACAATGCTATCAATGTAATATGAATAGTCAATCACAGATCTATAAGATGAAACAATCACAAGAATATGATAAAAGAAATGAATAATCATAATACAGCTCACGAGATAAATAATATCTAATGAGTCAAAAAAATAATAATACTGGAGACAAATCCAGTACAAAAGATCTAACTACAATGGTACAAGTCCTGGGTCATCTGTCTCGGTCGGGATGAGACCCTCCTGAGCCAAGGTCTCTGGCTCTAAGCCAACAACATTCTGAGGCCCATAGTGAGTGGAGTACCACTCCTCAGTGTCATCTAGAAAAATATATCCAGTCAGAAAAGGAGTAAAGTACATCTCTAACAGCAGTTCTAATAAATAATATAAACTATATAACAATAAATAGAGCAAATATACAAGATACAATATACAGTACAAGAGATGCAATAAAGGAATATTGGAAATAAATACAAGAATGAGCAATATAGGAATGAACAAAAAATACTACTACTAAGTGAGTAAGTACCAGCTTTAACATGTGATCGGCTTGGGAACTTGCACAAGGATAATGGCCTGGTTAATCATACGTACGGTGTATGATCAAAACACATGAGGAACAAGACATGCACAAGGAGGGTATGATCACATATCTACACTAAATACTCTCCGCCCTCGATTGATATAGTGGATCCAACCATAGTACGTTATGACACAAGATTTTACAAGAAGGAAGCTACTCTTCTCATGAACCAATATCTATATTTGTACAAGAAGAACAAGGAAACAAGGCTTGCATAAGATACACCATAAATACCAAGGAATAATATCTCATGACGAGATCCGAATATACCAATCTGTGTAACCATCGTGTCAAGAAATTAAGGATATCAATAATAAATACAAGAGATATAAAGGATATCATAAATGAGAAACTATCAGAGAATATACTCACCTGAAATCTGGTAAACAGTATCAAAAATGTCCGGTACGGTGTCTCAAAGACCTAAATAGGGAATATTACATCAATACAAGGTTTTAGAATGAAAAATAAGTTAAACTAGTCAACTTCTTGGTCAAAAAGCTATTTCTAAGTCAAAATAGTCCAACTAGGTCAACTCTAGGTCAAACTAACTATTTCTAGGTTGCAAGAGTCTATCTCTAGGATATTGGGTCCATACACTATGTAACTAGGCCATACTAGTTATACTAGGATACTAGAAAACCAACACAATACCGTATCATAAGATACACAATTTATTATATATGAAAATATTTTAATATGTATACAAACAACAATATATAATACTCCTAGCTAAACTAATACTAAGTGGATACCTTGGCTTTGAACCAAAAGCAGTATCACACCACATCCACTCCATCTTGATGTGCACAGTCAATACCTTAAGTAAAATCCAATATCTTGATATTACCTTGGTATCTCAAAGTAACTCAATATCTAACTTATAATTACTATCCATACTCCTCACTATACAGTAATATATATTTAAAACTTATAGCAATACTATACTAAACTATATCTGTGAAGCAGAATTCAGATGGAAAAGTAGAGCGCTATAAGGCTCAACTGGTGGCAAAAGGATACAGTCAGATATACGACATTGACTATGATGAGATGATTGCACCAGTGGCGAAGATGAGCACCGTCAGGACACTGATTTCTTTGGCAGTGAATGGTGGATGGAAGTTACACCAACTGGAGGTAAAGAATACATTTCTTCATGAGAATCTAGTGGAGGAAGTGTACATGGAGATACCAACAGGATTTTGTACCGATAAGACAATGGACAAGGTCTACAGGTTGAAGAAGTCCCTTTATGGACTGAAACAGTCTCCTCGAGCGTGGTTTGACAGATTTCGGAGGACGATGATAGGGATGGGATATCAGCAGATCAATGTTAATCATAATGTGTTCTTCCGTCGGATGGGGGCCATATCACTATGCTTGCGGTATATGTGGACGATATGATTATCATAGGAGATGATGAACAGGAGATTGCCTAACTCAAGGGGAAGCTTGGCAAGGAGTTCGAGGTGAAGGACCTTGGCCTTCTTCGGTACTTCCTTGGGATTGAGATTGCTCGAGAAGTAGAGGGGATTGTTCTTTCTCAGAGGAAGTATGCGCTGGACCTTCTCACAAAGACAGGAATATTGGGATGTAGACCTGCAGCGACGCCAATCAACCAGGGATTCAAGCTGTGTGCTGAGGCTGGAGAACCAGTTGACCAAAAAAGATACCAGAGACTGGTGGGCAAGTTGATCTATTTGAGCCACACACGTCATGATATCTGCTTTGCAGTGAGTGTGGTGAGCCGCTACATGCATGAACCAAGGAAGGGTCATATAGACACAGTGTACCAGATTCTGAGATACTTGAAGGGTGCCCCCGGAAAGGGGTTGATATTCAGGAAGAATGATCACTTGAGCATCGAGGGCTACTGTGACTCTGACTGGGCTAGTTGTACTGATGACATGAGGTCTACCTCGGGCTATTGCATATTTGTAGGAGGCAACTTGGTCTCTTGTAGGAGTAAGAAGCAGTCATTGGTGGCCTGTAAACCCCCATTCCTGAAAATCATATTAATTAGTTATTTGTGGTAATTATGAATAGAAGGAATATATTTTTATCAAAATTTTATTTAAGATATTGTACAGCTAAGGGATTTATGAAGCTATTATAAATTTTCCTAAATTATTCCATGTAGGAGACCCGTTGGACAGTTGCTAGTTTAACCGTATGCACCAACATAATTTTGTAAAATTTTCTATATATAAATATGAATATATATATATATATATATATATATATATATATATATATATATATATATATATATATTATTAATAAGAAAAAGAAAGAATAAAAAAATAGAATTTTCTATTGGATCAAACCCGCAACCCGTTAACCACACTTCCGCGCGTAAAATAAGGAAATAGCAGCAGCAGCTTTTCCCGCGAAAATCGACAACAGCAAATTGCTCACCACACCGCGTATACTTCTCCGGCATAAATATCAACATCAATAGCAAAAACCACCCCGCGTAAACTACAGCAGCATCAGTAACTAAACCACCGCTTATTTTATCCCACGTAAACTCTTCATTTCACCGCGCATAAAATCCAAACCATACACCATTAGGAGAAAAAATTTTAGCAGCAGAAACAAAACTCAACTTTGCTTTGCTTTCCCACACGTGTAAGTTTCTCATTCCACCACTCCTTAAAAATCTCCTCAACCGCACACCTAAACCAATAAAAGGAAAACATCAGTGGCAATAGTTTCTTAACCATTAAGTAAATTCCACCACCTTTCTCCTCCTATATATATTACAACTCTCCTAAAAATCTAATTCCACTTCTTACACCAAAGCTTAAAATACTGTTGTGGACATTTACACTATACAGAACTTGCTCGGCAAGTATACCTTGCCACTGTATAATTATTTACATTCCAGTTGATACATGCATGTTTAATTCTGCCTATATAGATGTTTTATAGATTTGGACCTATTTATGAGACCACCTAGTTTTAGGGAGCATCAGTAGGTTCATTGGCCGTGACACAGTTGCTACACAGAGTTGTGAGTCTCATGTATATCTCGGACTACGTATCGGGTTTGCCTCCTATACGTAAGTGCCGTGCGTTAGGGGTAACTGCTGATAGAAACTTTGTATGCTAGTAGACCTGGCAGTTATTTAGAGGATTTATCATGTCATGGATATGGCATGCTTAGAGCATGGGGTGGGGAGAACAATAAGTAAAATATTTGGGCTCCTTTGTACTTTTTCCTGTACGCCCGAATTCTCCACCGGAGAAACGGGTGATGATGACTACTATATATTACTGGCGGCCTCTGCCATTCAAAAGACGACATGCTTTGAGGTCTCTGATTCTCCGAGAGGGTCACGCCAATCCCATATTTTTAGCCAGATAGCCCACTTGGTGGAAAGTTGTTCTCAAACTGCATTCACTCAGACGGTTAGACGACCCATTGGATGTTTATATTTCAGTACTTATTGGCATATTTTTATGTATCTTGTTACGTCCCTCTGAGGACCTGGTCCCTTTCCAGATATGGACGAGCAGGAGTACCCACAGGAGTACGGACCGGGACCTGACTCCACTTACCAGGATGAGGAGATCTAACCCTCCGAGTATCTGTGATTATTGTCATTGTTTATAGATTTTATTGCTACCTCGGGATAGTCATTTTGTAGTGGATTTGTTTTCACCCGATTATCTGACTTACTACACAACTTGGGTATTCAGTGATATTTCAGCTCTTATTTCCTACTGATTATTTGTTCTGTGGATGAGATATAGATTTTGTGAGACTTAATGTGACAGTATATTACTACTGATGGATTAAATGTTCATATACAGCGTACGTGTGTATATGGTTTTCATATATTAGAGTTCGTATACATACGGCTGGGCATATTACGTATTCCTAGTCCTACGTATTTTGGGACTAGGGCGTGACATGTTTTTGGTGGTGGCCCATGCAGGTCGAGAAATATATTGTCTTGGTTACGTAACTGTACCAAAAAAGCCTGTGTTTAGGAATAGAGAATAAGGATCTCATCTGCACTTGACTAAAACCTCATTCTTTCTTAAGTTTTACGCCAAAAACTCTTTACCCTTATTGGCGTAAAAAGCCAACTGACTGTCTTGTTGGCATAAAAAGCCAAGCTACGATTACCTACTTAAGTTACAGTAGATTTTCTATTTTACGCTGTAGTTATGACAAACTTTATGCTGCAATTATAAACAACTGCTAAACCATGTTCCCTTAGTCTTTCTAATCTGCGTATAACACGTTATACAAATCACGTAGGTAACTGTCCCTGCGTAAAACTTGATGATTCCTTAATAGTAAGATAACCAGCGTAGAGTAGATGATAAGGATAGGAGATGAGCGTATTTGGCACAATCTTAGCTTTTCCAGTTGTAACCAGTCAGAACCAAATCTCTTGCATTAAATACAGAGATATGCCTCGAGCCCTGTGCAGAAACAATTTTTTTGACATAGCGTCTGATTTTGTCTCATCTTGAGCGTAAAAACTCATTCCTGTAGATAGCGTATGCAGAAGCCCCAACTTTTTTTCCTCATTGGAAGCGTAAAACGACTTTGTATTAAATATATTACTAAACGACGACCTGGGTCTCTGTATAAAGTCATCATCACAGTCGTCCTCTCTATCATCGTGCAGTACTTTTGTCAGCTGTCAGGATCACTGATTTGATTGACAAATTCGTCCGAGGAAAAATAAAAAGTTCCTCGAAACAACTTTACGCTACAACGTATGTTAGATTTTTACACGCAGAGTTTATGCATCAGATTATACGCGCAGACTTTTTGCGCAAGCTTTACGCAGAAAGTATAGCGAGATTTTACGCACGCAGAATTTTTTCACAGGCAGATTTATGCAGCATATCTGTTCGCAGCCGATCTTTTACGCACAGACTTTACCCACGGAAACTTCTACGCAGATTTTTCCCAGACAGTTCTAAAGCCCTATTTTACATGAACGGTTTTTGAAGCTCTATTTTGCTGACTTCTTTGAGTCTCTGTTTTTACGCAGACAACTTTAAAACCTTACCTTACGCTTCTCTGCTTTATACGGATATTTCTGAATCCATGTTTTATGCCAACAAATTTTACATCTCTGTTTGATTCCTGTACTTCTTCTAAACATGGTGTACATCACCTGCAGAGAGATGGATATGCAGAAGGGATGTACTATCGTCAATGATGACTCAACTCCTGGAGTCAATGGTCAGACTCAATGAGAGACCTCAACGAATCCTAGACTTTCAGGACCAGATGGACAGATTCACAATCAAGTTCCATCTGACTTTCCCATTCCACCTAATGGGAACCTTCTAGTATCATCGACACCGCAGGATGGTCAGGCTCAACTGTTCCAATTCTTCCAGATGATAATGAAAGAACAGCAACAACAGGCTGCCACACTAGCTGCAGAGTAGAGACAGCAAGCAGCAGAACAAAGACAAGAGTTCCTAGCAGCACTTGCAAGGATGGCTGCAAAGACTACTGTGCCAGCTCAAGCACTAGCTCCAGTACCTCGAGCTAGAGTTGGTTCAGTAAAAGACTTTGTACAAATGGGTCTGAGGCCGTACAAAGGCATTGAAAGCCTAAAAGAAACTACCAACTGGATCACTCACACTCAGAAGTTATTAGAAGCATCACAGCTACCTACAGAGCTGTGGATGACAGGTGTGAGGACGCTTTTAGATGGTAATGCTTATCACTGGTGGGAATCCATGGAGCGCCAGCTGGGTACATACCAGACTTGGGAGCAGTTCTTAGAGTACTTTGAAAGGAAGTACTTCCCGGACACCGTCAAAGATGCAGTATACGACCAGTTTCTCCACCTGGAGCAGAGAAACCGAATAGTGGACGAGTATGATGCTGAGTTTAGTCGCCTCAGTAAATATGGCGTTGCCTTGATACCAGATGACTTGGCCAAAGCTAAGAGGTTTTATCGCGGACTGACTTAGGAGCTCCAACACTACACTAGCTCCCAGTCCCGAATCTCTTATGCCGAGTTACTGTCAGAAGCTAGATTGCAAGACACCATCAGCAAGGGAAAAGAAAGTCAGCTGAGAACGCAACAAGGACCGGCAAGGACACAACAAGGAGGACCTATTAGACGTCCTTTAGCTCAGCAATAGCAGTACCAACACAGAGCAGGACCATACCAGATTCCAGAGAAGCCTCAATACAATTATTGTGGGAGACGCGAGCATATCTCGAGGGACTGTCGAGTCCGCCTAGGACAGTATATGAGATGTGGTTCCGGACAGCATATATTAAAGGATTGTCCTGTGCAACAAGCATTGACCCTTCCACCACCAGCACAGAGGCTAGCACTTCCAGCACCAAAGCTATCTCAGCAAATGATGAGACCAGGAGCACCTCGACCTCCAACAACAGGGGGATTTCAGCGAGGACCACCACTACCTATCCAGGAGGATCAGTACCTGAGAGCTAGTCATAGACAGACACAAAGGAACGGACAAGCTTTTGCAATGGAAGTTGATGACATAAATCCGGAGATTGATGTCATAGAAGGTATCACTCTTGCTTTTACTTTTTCTGCTGTGACATTGTTTGATACTGGAGCCACCCACTCATTCATATCATCTAGTTTTATTGCCAAACACAACATTGCCTCCACCCCTTTACCTAGTTGTATTAGAATTCTTACCGGGGGAGGAGTTTTACCTATTAGTAGAATTTGTAGAACGTGTCCTATAGTGATACGTGGCAGAGAGATGAATGCCCAACTCTTAGTCCTTCCTATGCCGACTTTTAATATTGTGCTCGGAATGGACTGGTTAAGCAAGTCCCATGCTTTCTTCGATTGCTTTGGAGGAAGCATTCTTTTCAAGGTACCAGGCCAGCCTGAACTTGAGTTTGCATAAGAATCCACAGAAATCCTTGATGGTATGCAGCTCGCAATGGACGATGTTGTCTATCATCCTATTATTTCAGAATTCCCAGACGTTTTTCCAGAAGAATTATCAGGACTACCCCCAGATAGAGACGTAGAGTTCTCAATTGAATTGACACCTGGAGCGGCACCTATAGCATCACATGTTTATAGACTAGCAAAGAAGGAGATGGATGAACTGAAGAAACAATTGAAAGAACTAAAAGAGAAAGATTTTATCCGACCAAGTGTATCACCCTGGGGAGCCCCAGTATTATTTGTACCAAAGAAGGATGGGTCAATACGTATGTGCATTGACTATAGAGCATTAAATGTAGTGACTGTGAAGAATAAATATCTACTGCCACGCATTGATGACTTATTTGATCAACTTAGTGGAGCTAAGGTATTCTCAAAGATAGATTTAAGATCGGGATATCATCAGGTGAAAGTACGGAGGGAGGACATCCCGAAGACCGCATTCCGAACAAGATATGGGCACTACGAGTTTTTGGTCATGCCATTTGGATTGACCAATGCTCCAGCTATCTTTATGGACTTAATGAATCGAGTCTTCCATCAGAATTTAGACCAGTTCGTGGTTGTCTTCATAGATGATATACTTGTCTATTCAAAAAGCCACGAGGAACACGAGAAGCACTTACGAATTATCCTAGAGACCTTGAGAAGAGAGCAATTATATGCGAAACTCAGTAAATATGAGTTTTTCTTGGACAATGTTTTATTTCTTGGGCATGTCGTTACAGGAGATGGTATTTCTGTTGATCCAGAAAAGATCTCGGCAGTTGAGATATGGCCTAATCCTAAATCAGCAGCGGAGGTGAGAAGCTTCCTTGGACTTGCGGGATATTACCGACGGTTCATGGAGAACTTCTCAAGAATAGCAACACCTATGACTTGGTTGACTTGCAAAGATCAAGAGTTCATATGGACCAACGAGTGTCAAGCCGCTTTCGAGGAATTAAAGAAGCGACTGACTACAACACCAATATTAACTATTCCATCAGGATCAGGAGGCTATGTCATCTACAGTGATGCATCGGGATGCGTATTGATGCAGTATGGCAAGGTAATTGCATATGCATCTAGACAATTACGAGTACATGAGAAGAATTATCCAACTCATGACTTGGAACTTGCAGCCGTTGTATTTTCTCTGAAGTTATGGAGACATTACTTATATGGGGAACGAGTGGAAATATATACAGACCATAAAAGTCTCAAGTATATTTTCACACAAAAAGAGTTAAATATGAGGCAACGTAGATGGCTCGAATTGATGAAAGACTTTGAGATAGAGCTACATTATCACCCAGGCAAGGCTAACGTTGTAGCATATGCGTTAAGCCGGAAGCCAGCATCTTATTTCCTAACAACACAGAAGGAATTATTGAAGGATTTGCAAGGTCTTGGCATTGAACTAATATTACCCGGAGCAGACGGGACATTAGCCAACTTACAAGTACAATCATCACTAGTAGAGAGAATCAAGGCAGCATTGCCTACAGACGCCAGATTTAGAAGATTAAAGGAAAGAACAGAGGCCGGGGATCAAACAGGACTGCGCATCCATGATGATGGGAGATTACGATGTGGTGATCGTCTTTATGTTCCAAATAGAGAAATTCGACAGAAGCTGATGACAGAAGCACATAGTTTGATATATTCTATTCATTCTGGGGGCACTAAAATTGATCGTGATTTACGACAGCACTTTTGGTGGCATGGAATAAAAAGAGAGAGAGCTCGTTTTGTAGCTAAATATTTAATATGTCACAAAGTAAAGGCGGAGCATCAGAGAACAGCAGGATTATTGCAACCACTCCCGATTCTAGAATGGAAGTGAGAACACATCACTATGGACTTCGTTACGGGTTTTTCCAAGAGTCCCAGTGGAAGAGATGCGGTATGGGTAATAGTGTACCGACTCACCAAGTCAGCCCATTTCTTACCTTTCAGAGTTGGCCAATCTACAGAAGCTTTGGCTGAATTATATATGAGACAGATCGTTAGATTGTATGGCATACCAGTCAGCATTGTGTCAGACAGAGATTCACGCTTTACATCACATTTTTGGAGAAGCATGCAAGAAAGCCTTGGAACTCGTCTGAAGTTCAGTACATCTTATCATCCGCAAACAGATGGGCAGTCAGAACATACTATCCAGACATTAGAGGATATGTTGAGGGCTTGTATGTTAGACTTTGGAGGATCATGGGAGGACCACCTACATCTTGTGGAGTTTTTTTACAATAATAGCTATCAGGCAAGCATCCAGATGGCTCCGTTTGAAGCATTGTATGGAAGGAAATGTAGGTGTCCTATGTGTTGGAGTGATGTAGGAGAACGTTAGATTCTGGGATCAGAGTTAGTGGTCAACACCGTTGAGATAGTTAAAAAAATACAAAGACACTTGCGAGCAGCGCAAGACAGACAGAAATAATGGACAGACCTTCATCGTCGTCCCTTGGAGTTTAAAGAGGGAGATCATGTCTTCTTAAGAATATCACCTACCAGAGGCACTATTCGATTCGGAGGGCGCGGCAAGTTGAGTCCAAGATATATTGGACCATTTGACATGCTAGAGAGGGTGGAAGAAGTAGCATATCGACTTGCGCTACCACCTTCACTTGAGGGAGTACATGACGTATTCCATGTATCGCAGCTCAGGCGATATGTGGCAGACAGAAGTCATGTTCTCGACCATTCAAAAATCACCATTGGGCCGAGCTTATCATATCAAGAGCAACCCATGGGAATTCTCGATCGTCGAGAGAAAGTATTGAGGAACCAGTCTATTTCCTTGTTCTGCATAGCATGGAAGCATGGTTCGCCAGGAGAATCTACTTGGGAGCGCGAGGATGACATGCGCCAACGTTTTTCGAACCTATTCACAGACCAAGGTATAAATTTATTTTGTTAATTTATATCTTCTACCATCCTTAAACTTTCTACCGTGACTTAGTTTTAATTTCGAGGACGAAATTTTTATAAGTTGGGGAGCGTAAACCCCCATTCCTGAAAATCATATTAATTAGTTATTTGTGGTAATTATGAATAGAGGAAATATATTTTTATTAAATTTCTTTTTAAGATATTGTACAGCTAAGGGATTTATGAAGCTATTATAAATTTTCCTAAATTATTCCATGTAGGAGACCCGTTGGACAGTTGCTAGTTTAACCGTATGCACCAACATAATTTTGTAAAATTTTCTATATATAAATATGAATATGAATATATATATATATAATATATAATATATATATATTATTAATAAGAAAAAAAAGAATAAAAAAATAAAATTTTCTATTGGATCAAACCCGCTACCCGTTAACCACACTTCCGCACGTAAATTAAGAAAATAGCAGCAGCAGCTTTTCCCGCATAAACCGACAACAGCAAACCGCTCACCACACCGCGTATACTTCTCCGCGCGTAAATATCAACAGCAATAGCAAAAACCACCTCGCATAAACTACAGCAGCAGTAGTAACTAAACCACCGCTTATTTTACCCTGCATAAACTCTTCATTTTATCGCGCATAAAACCCAAACCATACACCATTAGGAGAAGAAATATCAGCAGCAGAAGCAAAACCCAACTTTGCTTTGCTTTTCCACACGTGTAAGTTTCTCATTCCACCACTCCTTAAAAATCTCCTCAACCGCACACCTAAACCAATAAAAGGAAAACAGCAGTGGCAATAGCTTCTTAACCATTAAGTAAATCCCACCACCTTTCTCCTCCTATATATATTACAACTCTCCTAAAAATCTAATTCCACTTCTTACACCAAAGCTTAAAACACTGTTGTGGACATTTGCACTATACAGAACTTGCTCGGCAAGTATACCTTGCCACTGTACAATTATTTATATTCCAGTTGATACATGCATGTTTAATTCTGCCTATATAGATATTTTGTAGATTTGGACCTATTTATGAGACCACCTAGTTTTAGGGAGCATCAGTAGGTTCATTGGTCGTGACATAGTTGCTACACAGAGTTGTGAGTCTCATATAGATCTCGGACTACGTATCGGGTTGGCCTCCTGTATGTAAGTGTCGTGCGTTAGGGGTAACTGCTAATAGAAACTTTGTATTATAGTAGACCTGGCAGTTATTTAGAGGATTTATCATGTCATGGATATGGCATGCATAGAGCATGGGGTGGGAAGAACAATAAGTAAAACATTTGGGCTCCTTTGCACTTTTTCCTATACGCCCGGATTCTCCACCGGAGAAACATGTGATGATGACCACTATATATTACTGGCGACCTCTGCCGTTCAAAGAAGACATGCTTTGAGGTCTCTGATTCTCCGAGAGGGTCACGCCAATCCCATATTTTTAGCCAGATAGCCCACTTGGTGTAAAGTTGTTCTCAAACTGCATTCACTTAGACGGTTAGGCGACCCATTGGATGTTTATATTTCAGTCTTATTGGCATGTTTCTATGTATCTTGTTACGTCCCTCTGAGGACCTGGTCCCTTTCCATATATGGACGAGCAGGAGTACCCACAGGAGTACGGATCAGGACCTGACTCCACTTACCAGGATGAGGAGATCTTACCCTCCGAGTATCTGTGATTATTGTTACTGTTTAGAGATTTTGTTGCTACCTCGGGATAGTCATTTTGTAGTGAATTTGTTTCCACCCGATTATCTGACTTACTACACAACTTGGGTATTCAGTGATATTTTCAGTTCTTATTTCCTACTGATTATTTGTGTTGTGGATGAGATATAGATTCTGTGAGACTTGTTATGACAGTATATTACCACTGATGGATTGAATGTTCATATACAGCGTACGTGTGTATATGGTTTCCATATATTGGAGTTCGTATACATACGGCTGGACATATTATGTATTCCTAGTCTTACGTATTTTGGGACTAGGACGTGACATATTTTTGGGAAAAGATGTTACACATTGTGTTTGAAGAGATCTTTGTTGAAAATGTCTACCAATGACCAAGAAAATATCAGTCTCGCCAAATCCCCCTTAGGTTTCTTCTCACCTCCCTCTTTCTCCTTCCCTCTTACTTGTCCTCCCTTTCCTAACATCTCTTCAACTTCTACTCTTGTCACTTTATATATATATATATATATATATATATATATATATATATATATATATATATATATATATATATATATATATATATATATAGTGTTTTTTATGTATATTCTGTATATTGTGTTTTTTATGTACATTCTGTATATTCTTTCCAAATATATCATTGTATATATTCGCTAATTAAAATTATTTATTAAAATAAATAAAATTAGTTAAGTAATTATGAAAAATATTCTTTACTTATACTAAATAATTTTAAAATAATATATATAATAATATTAGTATAATAATAACATAATTAAGGCAGCTGTATTTTAGTCTTCTAATTAGTCATAATAAATATTAGAATAATTATAGTAGTTGTATTTTAGTCTTCATGATAATAATCTATGAAATGCATGCAACGCACGTGCATATACAAAAGTCTATACTACTATAAAATATGAAAAGTTAAGACTTTACAGTTAAAAATTGTATTCTAAAAATGCTTTTATCTATACTAACTAATTAAAATTATTTATTAAATTTAACATGGACAGTAAAGTAATTATGTATAAAAAAAATTAAATATAGTTGTTTATTTTTCTCAAGTAGTATGAAATACATACAACACGCAATTGCATACAAACTAGTATATACATAATAACAAAAGTTAGGTTTTTACCATGGTTTTTTTTTTTTCAAAAATAACATTACCTATGTTTACTAATTAAAATTGTTCATTACAAAAATTTGTTCCAAAAAAGTTCTTACCTATGTTTACTAATTAAAATTATTCATTAAATTTAATATGAATACTTAAATAATTACGTATAGAGAAAAAATAACATGACTATTGTTTGCTCTTCCCAAGTAGCATATATATATATATATATATATATATATATATATATATATATATATATATATATATATATATATATATATAGAGAGAGAGAGAGAGAGAGAGAGAGAGAGAGAGTCTCGTGGGGGGAGCCTCGCGAGAGCTCCCCCCTCCCCCGTGCGTCGGATCGGAGGTCCGCACGGGACCCGTGCTCTCGATCCAACGGATGAGAACGTACAAAACTTCTGATCCGTGTATATACTAGTACGTGAATAAAACTAAAAGAACGGTGGGTTTGTTTATTTACTCACAACTAAATAATGCATGGATATTATAAGTTTTGGACATTTGCGTGTGGTTGGAATATTTATTTTTATTTCTATTCAACTTTATTTTATTTTTAACCCTTTTATTTTTGCACAAGAAGTGGACAAATAATGAGATCAGGGACTAGGGGATTATCAACTAGTATAGAGAAGGAGATTAGGTATCAAAAATCCTTAGAGTAACTCATGAGTTACTAATTTTTAAAACTCAACAATGAGAAATTATTGGATTAGATACATTTTATTTCTTAATTTTAAGGACCTAATAAAAAAAATAAGGACCTAAATAGAAAAATAAGGACCTAATAAAAAAATTAAACCCATGTGTTATATCTATATTGCAACCTCTTTCAATGAGTTATTTGAGTTTATGTAGTCGAACTCAATAGACACCCCGGTCCACAACCAAGAACATTATTGGTCATGTATAAAGAGAAATGAGGTGAGAAGAATATATCGGTAAAGCTTAAAATCAAGCAACTTTGCATAAATTAGCTCAAAACTTTGTACCTAAATATTCTGTACTACAAGCCACCACTATGGCTTCGTTGAGAAGTAAACCAAGACTAAGACTAGATCCCCTCGTGTGAAATTGAAGTTAGGAAAAGGAAATATGTATTCTACCTTAAAGATGTTCACATTGTGTTTGATGTGTTTGAAGAGATCCTTTTTTGTAAATATCTATCAAGTATCTTCAATCATGTTCCTCAAAAATCTAATTGAGTAGATTTTTGAGAACATTTTCTCAAAAAAATTAAAAAAATGGTGTTTGATCCTCAAATTTGAGAGAAGAGAGAAAAACTCTCAAATTTAAAGATCAACTATTCATGACTATTTTATCTTTCAAATTATAATTAATTACTAGTATATCCTACATATGTTAAACACTAAACTTAATTAACTTACTATTTTTTTAAATTTATAAGCTTAAATAATATAATAATTATATCATTAAAAGTTTTTGTTGAGATCTTCCAATAGAATCTAATATTGAATATATTTATTCTTAGTATTAATTTTTTGTTTATTAGTTTCAATTGGTTAACAAAATAATATTTAAATAATTTGGCAAAAATTAATAGAATAACATCAAACTTTTTAAAATTAAAATACATGAGTGGTGGTATGTAACCTTTTTATAGGAAAAATATTAGTGGATTGGAGTTGTATAAATATTATAAAATAATATTAATAATAATAAATAATATAATTAATATAATATAATATAATATTTTTCGGTAAATAATATTAATAATATAACATAAATGTATATGATTATATTAAATAATTGTGAATAAATGAATACATGTAGAAATAAATAATAGTTGTTTATTATTTGATGATTGATGGGTTGGAGTTATAAAATTTTGATGATAGCATAATATAGGAATATTCTTTTTTGAATTCTCAAATTGAGAAATTTTAAGGATGGATTGGAGATTGCCTAATGTGACCAAGAAAATATCAATTTCGCCAAAAGGGGCAGGTACAGGTAAGAGCAAGTGGGTCAACCGATACCACTGGAAAAAAAAATGATAGGTAGAGATATGTGTTTGTTGTTTTTAGGTTTCTCTATACTAAGAGGCTATTTGGATGTTTGTAGCTTATCAAAAGTGTAAATTTGTCATTTTCAACATGTTGTAATGTAATGCACTTGCAATAAAAGTGTAAATGTATTACTTTCAAAATATGTTTGGATACGTAATTTTTTGTCTCTTATAAATGTATTACTTTTAGGCATCGTTTGGTTCGCAGAAAGAAAAGAAAATGAAATCAATTCCTTGATATTTCATTTCTTTTGGGAAATTACTTTTTCTATCAATTTTTTTTTCTTTCCAGTATTTGAAAATGCCAAAAAAATTGAGAAGAAAAGTGAATCCATGGTTGGGTGGGAGGAACCATCCCCCCCCCCCCCCCCCCCCCCCTTTCTTTCCTTTGGGAATCATTTTCCTTTCCTCCCATTTCCGCAATGCATCAAACATAGCAAAGAAAAGAGTTTCATTACCCAAGGTCATGATTCTGCGAACCAAATATGGCCTTAATATTTTGTTTGGATGACAACATGAAAGTGTAGTTGAGGATTAAAAAAGTAGAGAGAACAACCACTTGCAATGGAGTTGCGATCCATTTTTTTTGTTGCAACTGAGAAATGAAAAAAAATAACACTTTCAGTTGCAATGAAATGTTATATCACATCCACTTGCAATACACTTACAATACCAATCCAAACACCAAAACTTCAGTTGTGCGGGAGCAGTTGCAAAGAAAGTGCTACTTTCATGACACTTTCAACACAGTTTTAGTCTTCCAAAAAGCCCCTACGATCAACAAGTGACCCTACAAAATTGGAATATTGATATGGCTTTTGAATATATGGAATTTGTTACTTTTTTATGGACTTAGTATATATATATATATATATATATATATATATAGAGAGAGAGAGAGAGAGAGAGAGAGAGAGAGAGCTCGCCAAATCCCCCTTAGGTTTCTTCTCATTGTTCTCAACACCCTCCTTCTAGGGTGTGCATTATTCGATTTTGGACCGAAAGTCGAACCGAATCGAATAAGAGACTCGGTTATGTTTGAAAAAAAAAAAATTCGGTTTGACTTTGGTTTTGAAGATACTAAATTTTTTTATTCAGTTTCACTTTCGATTTTGGTCCAAAATCAAAAACTGAATAAAATTTATGTAATTATGTAAATATTCTAATTCTATGCATATTTTGCAATAAAAATGTGTATATTTTAAAAACAATAATTTTATGTATATATTTTGAAGCAAATTTTAGACAAAATTTTGGAAACAACAAATGTGTATATAAAATTATAATTTTTGATATAATTTAACTACGATATCAACTTTGGGACCGATCCATTAAACAATTTTTTTTTGATATGTCATTTTCACCCGGTCAAGAACTTCGTGATGGGGGATTCGACCAGTGGTCATTCCGACGGGAGCCTCCATATCCATTAAACAATATCAAAAATCCAACCGAACAAATCCAATATATTATTCGGTTTGGGTCGGTTCGATTCGATTCGGTTCGGTTCGGTTCAGTTTCGATTTTGATCATTTTCAA
Organism: Iris macrosiphon; assembly: GCA_036927795.1. Classification (NCBI taxonomy): domain Eukaryota; kingdom Viridiplantae; phylum Streptophyta; class Magnoliopsida; order Asparagales; family Iridaceae; genus Iris; species Iris macrosiphon. The sequence goes on from JAYESA010000010.1 coordinate 145,521,046, forward strand.
TTTAAATTTTTTAGAATTTAGATTTATTTAGTTTTAACTATGATTGAAACCGAATAAAATTTATACAAAGAGAGATGGTACATATATTATGCTTTTGTATGTATATGTTATGTAAAGTATTGGTCATAGTGTTCTTTTTATAAAGTTTGAAGTTCATCATACTAATTGCATGCAACCCAAACATAGATTATGATTTTGGGAGAGATCAACAGTCATCTTCGGATCTGAGTCCACTGGTGGTTGGATTCAATCAGAGCCGCGCGCGATGGACCTCTTGGCCTTTCATTACACATGGGTAATTATGGTTACTGAACTGTAAATAGGTCGGATTCTTTTTCATTACTTTTTTATATATATATTTAGGTGGGGTAATTGATTAAAAATAGAGTTGTTGTTGTTTTTTTTTTTTTTTTTTTTGACGGGGTAAACCACGTCCACGTGGGGCCTTAGCCTTTATTGAAAAATAAAGCACTTGGCGCAGGGAGATAGCCCTTACTGCCTACAAAAGGGAGGGAGATAGCCCTTTCCAAAGAAACTTGAAAATACAGAATAGAAATAATGCTAGATTATTTCCTAAAAATAGGGTGCCCCATCTGATCTGAAGAGAGCATACCGCCCACTGAGTCTGGAATATCCACTGTTGTTCAAAAATTTGATTATATCATGTTTCCATAGCCAAGTTAGCCAATGCATTAGGAACCCTGTTCTCCTCTGCAGTAATATAATTCACCTGAATGTCTTGGGAAATCATTTTCCTGATTTTCTGCATTTTATAAGTGTCCGACCAGTGGATTTGTCTTTTTCCCATAATAGTATCACAAAGATATTTAGAGCTAGCATCAATAAAATTTATGATAATGTTATTACGTTTGCAGAACTTTATGTCAGATAATAGTGAATCTATTTCTGCATTAATGCGTTGTCCTCCTGTAATAACAATTTGGAAAGCAACAATCATTTGACCTTCAGTGCCTCTGACTACACCTCCACTGAAAGTGTCAATCCCATTATTTTTTGATATAATATTTAGCTTGTGACCATGTTCCGGCGGTTTCCAATGAACCCAAGTGCCTCTACCAATATTGTGGATTTTTGGAGAAATATGGAAAGCCGCCAAGAAATTCTCCTCATCCGCTGAAGGCTTTTCTTCTAGTTGGAATGATCTTAATATTAATTGAAGGCTAGTGGTGATCCGCCGTGTAACCTCATTAGCATTAAGGTCAATATTCTCAAAAATAATATTATTTCTATGCTTCCATATCTCCCACAAACCCGTAGCGAATATAATATTCCTACTTAGGCCAATAATATTATTTTGAGAAGTGCTGAGAAGCCAAACTTCGGCTAATTGCTCCACAGACATGGCATTAATAAGTAAATGAAAGTTAGGAGCAAAATGAGACCATACCGAGGAGGCAAGCTCACTAGTAACAAACATGTGCTCTACCGATTCCTCTTGTGGTTGAAGACAACATCTGCATCTCGAAGCCAATCTGAAGCCTAAGGAGAAGAGGCGTTTGTCTACCGGAATCGCATTTTTGTTGATCCACCAAAGGAAAGCTGATATTTTTGGCAGTATGAATTTGTTCCAAACGTACCCACTCCATTTAAAAGTATCATATTTGGTACGATAATGCTCCCAGTAGGACGCCGTAGAAAAATCTCCGTTAGAAGTCAACTCCCAACAAAGTATGTCGGGTCCATTGTGCAACTCCACCTGTGTAAGCATTTCTTTGGCAACATTAGGGAGAAGTAGGCGTGCATCAAACTCATTTCCCTCCTTATCCCGAATTCTCGGACTAGCGATCACCTGTCGTACCGAAGGAATAACTATAATTCTCCTCGGCTTTGTCAAATATTTGCCGCACCAATTGGACCTCCATATGGTAATATTTCCCCTCCCTAATATCCAACGACTATGTTTATAAACATTAGGGAAAACCTTTAGCATTGAAGACCAGAGAGACGAGGATGACTTCGGTTTCACATAACCAATTTTCGAGGGGTCTCCATATTTTCTGTACATATATTGAGCCCATAGAGATTCACCTTTAATGAAGTTCCAGCATCTCTTAGCGTGCAGACATCTCATCACCTGGTGCAAAGATCTGATACCAAGACCGCCTTCATCCAGAGGGCGGCAAATTCTTTTGCAAGAGACCCATTTTCTTCGGTTTTCTTCAGAGGTATTCCAAAGGAAATTGGCCATAATTGTTTCCAACTTCTTAATATAAGTATTGGGTAATTTAACAACTGACAGAGCATGAATCGGGAGCGCATTTAAGGCACTTTTGATAAGAGTGATTTTACCTCCAAATGATAAAAGCCTTCCTCGCCAATTGGCTATCTTCTTCCTGAATTTGGCCTCCAGTCCTGCAAAGTAGTCTATTTTCGCCCGCCCTTTGAATAGGGGAACCCCCAGATAGTTGATAGGGAGGAATGCTTGAGTAATCCCCGTGTTATTGAGAATGAATTGAGCTTGTTCTCTGGCGTGATGTTTGGTAGAGACAATGAAAGACGACTTGGCAAAATTTATAACTTGACCGGAGACTTTTGAGAACTCCCCCAAAGTTTTCATTAAGCAGTCAATACTGTCTTTCCCTCCGTTAAGAAAAATGAGACTGTCATCTGCATAAAAGAGGTGAGACACCCGTAGCACATTTCTTCTTCCACTAAAAGGTTTGATCTTCTTGTATAAACTGAGATGAGCTACCATCCTACTGAGAGCGTCTTGAGCAATGATAAATAGAGCAGGTGAAATAGGGTCTCCTTGTCGGAGCCCTCTAGAAGATTTAAAAAAGCCTCCAATTTTTCTGTTAATAGATATAGAGTACCAGCAGTTGGATATCGCCCTAAAAATGAGATATTGCCATTATATACTAAAACCAAATTTTCGAAGAACCGCCAATAGAAACCACCAACTCACCCAATCATATGCTTTTGACATATCAAGTTTCATAACCACATTGCCTCCTATGATTTTGTTGTCAATGGCTTCTATCATTTCATGTGCTAGGCTGATGTTCTCGTGAATACTTCTCCCTTTGACAAATCCATATTGTTCTCTAGAAATAATTTTTGGGAGAACCATTGCCAATCTATCCGCCAGCAGTTTAGAAATAATTTTATAAGAGAAATTACATAGACTAATTGGCCGAAAATTATTACAACCCAATGGTTTGTCTACTTTCGGCAAAAGCACAATATTGGTAGATGTTATGCCCTGTGGAAGTTGTATTCCTAGGAAGAAGTCAGAAATAGCGGCCATCACATCCTTTTTAATGATTTGCCAACAAGTAATATAGAAATACCCGGTAAACCCGTCCGGGCCCAGAGCACTTTGGGGATTGAGAGATTTGATAACTTCTTCTACTTCCTCTTCATTTGGCATAGCCACTAGATATTCATTTTGAGCATCAGTAATTATATTAGGAATACATTGAATGAAGTTACCTGGGTCCTTGGTGTGTATTCCTTGAAAGAATTCTGAGAAGTGATGGATCGTCATGTTCAGAGCTTCCTCATCTTCCATTACCGAACCATCAGGAAGAAACATTCTGGTTCTGTGGCTAGTGACCCGTTCCTTGATGATAGCACGATAGAATGAAGTGTTCATGTCTCCTTCTTTGATCCAATTAACTCTGGCTTGATCTTGCAGTAGCATTTCTTCATTGTTCACAGTAACTTCCAGTTTGTGTTTCGCTTCTTCAACTCTTTGTTAGTGTTTATGTCCCATTTCGATTGGAGAGAGGATTGAAGATTCTCTATATTAGTAATCAGCTCTGCCTTCTTTTTTCTAACATCCCCAAAAACCTCCCAATTCCATTTACGAGGGGCTATCCATAGACGCTTTAATTTGCAGTGGAGAACACTAAGAGGTTGTCCCACACAAGCGCTGCTCCAGTTTCTGGCCACAAACTCACTGAACTCCGGATGAGAACCCCACATCCTCTGAAATCTGAATGGTTTAGGGACCAAGTTGTTGACAATCGTTGAAATGAGAAGAGGGCAGTGATCTGAATGAATGCGAGGTAGATGCTGGACTGAAATTGGTGGAAGCTCCAGCAGGAACTTGGGGTCATATAAAGCTCTATCGAGCCTCTCCCAAGTGTTGGGGTAATGTATTAAACCATTGCACCATGTGAAAGCTGAGCCAACGAACCCAGCATCATGTAGGTTAGCTACAGAAATAAACCTGTTGAAATTTTCTACTGCTAGATGGTTTATACCTTTCGGGCCCCTCTTTTCAGTGGCTGAAACCACAACGTTAAAATCCCCTGCCATCAACCAAGGTAATCTGTTGACTGATGCAAAATTGGAGAGGTCACTCCATAGTTCTCTCCTTTTCTGAACTTGACAGTGCGCATAGACAAAGGAAAAAGCAATTGTATGGATGGGATTCTGATTTTCCACTTCACAGGTTATGTATTGATCAGAGGATTCCAGCACTTTGATGTTAACAGATGATTTCCACATAATCCATATATGTTTATTAGCAGTGCCTCCATGATAATAATGAGGCATATGTAGATCATTTGCCAAAGCGGCTAGATTGTTCCCAGGTATTTTCGGTTCTATGATACAAATAATACCTGGTGAATGAGTGTGGTTTGACGATTTGAGATAATCTCTAGTTTACGGGTCACGGATGCCCCTCGCATTCCAAATAATTGTTTTAATCATCTAAACTTTCTTGGGATGGTTTATTTTGACTCCAGGTAGAAGCCTCCCTTTAATTTGAAGTGAATGAGCAAATACCTGCTGATTTCTCTTGTATCCGGATACGTGAATACCTTGAGATACACTGTGTCTTCCACTCGTGCTAGGTTGAGTTTCACTGTCACCCTTTTTTTGTTTCTTTTTAGTATTCACTTGAATGTTATCTAGATCAAACTTTTCTTCTGTTGATTCCATCAAGGAGAATGTTGGGATATCCTCGGGTTCAGTATCAGCTTTCTGTTCCCTATTGCATTTTTCTGTTTGAGTTCCAGTATCCGGATACTTGGGTGAGACTTGAACATTGCCCTCTGTTTGTTGATTGTTAACCCCCACCTCTGGTTGAGTATTGGGCTGATACCCCGAGTTATTAGAATGCTCCGAGACACTATTCTGCTCCTTGTTACATTTATCTATTGGAAGTTCCTGCTGTTTATTGATAGAAGCCCGAACATTATTTTTACGAAGATGTCCAGCTTTCTCCACATTGAAGAGATCCTGGTGATGGCTGTTAGCTGATTGTTCCAAGGGAAAATCCTCTTCGTTTAGGCATTTGAATTTGTTGTTCACTGCAATTGTAGTAGATTGCTTGGTGGATGCCTTGGGATTAACTGAAGCAGGTTCATCATTTTGCTGGCTTCTGTTACTCATATTCTGATCACTACTAACCTGGAACCGAATATGATTGTTAGGTACTTGATCAATCTTCCCTGCTGTCTCCTTGATAACCTCAGGAGTCTGATAAAAAGATTTATTTTTTAGCTCCGGATGAGTTTTAAAGCAACCCTCACTATCATGTCCCTGTAGACGACAGTTCTTGCAATATTTTATATTCGATTCAAATACTATTTGTTGCATGTATTCACCCATGTTTCCCACTAACATATGAATAAAGGATGGGGGTGGAACTGACAAATCTACCTCGACGCAGGCCCTAGCATAGTTTGCCCTGGAGAATTTTCTAGTTTCATCTCCTAACTTTAGAAATTTGCCAAATGAATTCGACATTCGTTTTATAACTGCAGGAACAAAGTTGATTAGATTTGGGTTGGGAAAGCGCACCCAAACTGCTGCGATGGATGTTTCTTCCTTAGGATTGAACTCAGGTGTCCATTTCAGGATACAGAACATGGGTTTGTCAATTCTACGAACATCAATCGTCCATACCTTGACATGATCCTCTTCATTAGTTAAATGAAGGATAACATGTCTCGGATCCATCGGGACAACTGTATAAGGGTGTTTTAGATTCCAATTAGCAATAGTTTCTTTAACCCGACCAAGTTTCGGACATCCCGTTGAGAATTTCATAACGAATGTATATCGGAACTGATCAGTAATTGAGGTCATATCTTCCTCAGAGAAAGTAACAGTAACAATATCTCCATCTTTATTGAAATCTACTTGCTCATCTAGATCAATATCTTGTATAAAATGTTGAGTACTTGACACCATGTCTGGTCGAAGGATCCCTGCATAAGATTTCTTCAGGGTTGTTGCGGCTGTGATAGGAGGTTGGTTCGTCTGCGTGTTGGATTTAATCCTTCCTTCTCCATCCTTCAATGAAGTTATCCCTGTTGCACCCATAGGTTGCTGTCCATTTCCTTCCTTCAATGTAGATATTCCTGTTACACCCACATGTTGTAGCAATATCACACGCTCAGGTTGCAGATCTGATCCCCCTGGCTGAGGATCAATGTCCTCTGTTTCACGAACACCTCCATCAGGAGGTACCTTGCCTCCTTCTTGCATGGCAGGCTATTCAGTAAATAACATTAACCGAAACTGGAGGAGTCCGCCTGAGATCAACTTCCAGCGAGTAGCCTGGGGTCCGCCTCCTCCTGAGGCGGACGTTGAAGCCCCGCCTTGCCGTCTGGAACCCTAGGACGTTGAAGACCCCGCCTTGCCGTCTGGAACCCTTGCCGTAAAAAAATAGAGTTATATTACAACTCCTTGAATGTAAAAAAATTTAATTTCTAAATCTATACTATTATATAATAAGAAAAATTAGATTTTATCATAGAAGTTTTAATTTTAAAAATATTCTTATCTATATTTACTAATTTGTCCATTAATTTTTAACATTGGCTATTACATAATTACATATAAAAAAGACAGTGCAAAACACGTGTAAGTGTATATATATTAGTAATCTATTAACTCTAAAATAGAGTTCGTATCAAAGTAAGGCTACGTTTGTTGAGAAGGATAAAAAATTGCAAGGAAGGAAAAGAGTGGAAAAGATTAGTGATATACTTTCCATCAATATGGAAAAGAAAAGAAAAAATTCTTTCGTTTGTGTTTGATAGGATGGATGAAAATAAAAAGTGATACACTCTCCTTTGTTTAGTATGAAAAGGGTCTTTTGGTAGGAGAAAAAAAGTGGAAGAAAAAAAGATTGAGAAGGAAAATTTAGAAGAAATGATGTATTTTCTACTATTTGGTATAAGAAAAGTGAAGGGAAAGAGAAGTTAAAAGGATTATTTTTCCCTTATAACCTAAGAAATTCAATCCTTCAAAAAAGTGAAAAAGAAAAGTGGAGTCTAATTATTCTAATTTACCATTTTATCCTATAATAATTATATTATTTAAAAATTGTTCAATAAAGTCAAGTGATATTTTTAGTTGAGGATATAATTGATAAAATCTATATTTTTTTTTTATCTTTCAACTTATCTGAAATGATCTTTTCTTTCTATATGGATAAAAAGTATATCTCTATTCTTTTTTTTCTTCTTTACACTTTTTCATCCTACCTACCAAACAGAGCCTAATTATTAACCTTAATTTTATTTAAGTATAAACTAGACCACTTCGACGTCAAATTAGTTAAGAGAACCAAAAGTAAGTCTATATAAATCAAGATTAAGGATGTAAATAAATTTGTTAATGCTTCATCCAACTTTAGCCTTTAAAAGGGCTAAATGGAGGAAAATGAAAGAAAAAAGATTCAGATAACGAAATCCATAAATATATTTTTAAAATCCATAAATATTATTAAAATTAATAATTCTCTCTTCTTTTTCTTTCCAACCTAAAGATGCATCAAGAATTAAAAGCAAACAAAACTATTATTGTTTTTTTTTGCTTCTGATTACAGTAGGTATCAAGAGTGTCTTTAATTAAATAATTCCACTTTATAAAACCCAAAAAAGATGGAAAACAGCATGCAAAGCAAAGGATATATTTCTTCTTCTTTTTTTCTCTCTGATATACTTATCTTTGAACATAGATATACTTTTCTTTTTTGTCTGAAAAATAAAATGAAGAACGGTTTTTATCTTTGCTTGGAAAAAGAGAGGCTAATTTACAACTTGATATTCAACTTGATACCCTCAACTTTGATATATATCAACTTGATACCCTAAAATTTTAAAATGACAAAATTACCCTCCTTCTCCCCCCCACCCCCTCCGTTGTCACCACCCTTGTCGCACCCCCTCCGGCGGCTGCACCTCTCCCGCGCCCCCCCTCTCTCTCTCCTCCACACGCGGGTGGGGTGGGGGGGGGGGGGGGGGGGGGGGGGGTTGAGGACACGACGCGTGGAGGGGTTCAGGGGGCACTGGGGTGGTGCAATCGCGACGCAGGGAGAGGTCGGGGGGACACATGGATGGTGTAGCCGCAGGTGGGGGCGACAGGGGTGGGGACAGTCGGGGGATGGAAGGGAGGGGGGTGTGGTGTGGAGAGGAGGGATAATCTTGTCATTTTTGAAATTTAGGATACTAAGTTGATATCTATCAAAGTTGATGGTATCAAGTTGAACAATTTGAATAGTTGAGAGTATAATGTTGTAATTTAGCCAAAAAAGAAAAAAAAAATTAGAGCAAAAATAGTAAACTTTGATCAATATTTCATCATTTGCTGGGAACATTGGTTGCTTCACTCTATAGACCGGCTCTGCTTTGCTTACAGGGAAAGAATTACTAGGATGCAAAAATAATAGCCATCGACTGTGCAGAAAATTTCATCACAAAATCAACAATAATCACTCATTCTCAAGTCCTTGTGGATTTCAATATATGCTAGCCAAGGACCTCTTCAAATTAGCTACAGGACCTCTCAAGCAAGATTGATCAATTTAAAGATATGAACCTAAGCTTGGGATGCCAAGAATCTCTACAAAGTTTGAAGACTGCAAAGTTTTAACCAAAAGAAATCAAAAACTTTGGAGAAACCAAAAGCAATTAAAAGGGGAGGCATAATCTGATATATAAAATGTTTAAGAGAAGCAAAGACCAACATCACAAGTTCGAGCAAAAACTGAATCAACTCTAACCAATATGTCCCATTTATCATCGAATCATCACCATTGCAAAATAAGTACAGGCCTCGCAATGCCCAGCCACAAAAGGGGCAAATATGGAACTCCAAAACGCTTTAAAGTCAGCAATTTGTCTCCAACATATTGAAACAATAGGAACGTGCCAAAGAGAAGCAACATATCGCGTATCATACAATAAGCAAAGTAGTTATGCATAAAACTGCTAATGACTGCAGAAAATTCCTAGTTAAAGAACTAGGTTCTCCTGCATCGTTCAGGGAAATCCGCGAGTCATGTTGCTTCTCCTCATCAAACCTGCATATTTTAACCAATAGAACTATCAATAGATATAACGAGAACAAATTAAGTATTATATTGTATTCAATGAAAAAAATGGTCTATATATATCTATCCTTAAAAAATGTCCCAAAAAATGTCAACACCACCAAAATTAGTGTAGTGTACAGCCAGATATAAAATCGAGTAAATTCTCTTGACAATTACTCGTGTCCGATACATCTTACAGGTATGTCAATATATTACACAGGCCCCTCTATTTGCATTATGGCACATTATAAGATATTGATATTAGGGGATCCATGGATACTCCACACCCACTTCGTGAAGCAAGGTTTGAGGGCCTAGAAGGGGACAATACGGAACGTGAATAACTAGGTCCAGCACAACTTAATGCTGGAGTGATGCAGCAGGGACATGGCGGATTGAATTGCTGGCAAAGGCTAATCCAAATTATTGGCAGTTCCTTGGTGAAGTGGAGTTTTTGCATACTCTTGGTGAAGGGAATTGCTCTACTGAATAAGTCGAAGACCATGATTTAGGTGGAGCTTAGCCTCAAGAGTTTCTGAAGTAGCTAGTTATCTTTATTGTTTGTTAAATTTAGCAGCCTGATGACCTACACACACAATTTGTGGATAATAGATAGGCCATCCAATACTAGCATAGGCAAGCCAGCATCTAACTATAGTGCACAAATACTGCACTAAAAAAAAAAAAAAACACCTACACTTCATCGAGTCCACATGGTTTTAAGTTTTCCTGATAACCATCTAAATATGTAGCCGTTTTGATCAAAATACATGCCCTCATCCTTTCTATCAGACTCCCTCTTATGGACTCACTCGACCCTTCAATCTGTAATCCTGATCGGTCGTTGATTGCATAACCAGATTCAAACTCCGTTGTGTTAGAGAGCAAGAGAACGAGAAACAACAAATGGCGAAGAGAGAAAGTGTGGAGAATTAGAAAGAACGAACTAGAATAGTAGAAACATGCTACTGTACTGTTATTGTGGTAAGAAAAACAAAAAGAAGTGAGTGAATGCTTGCTTCATGTAGACGGTAGAGGGAGAGTGCTATTATGGTGATTGTTGTGTTGTTCCCACTGTGAACTGTGAAGAGAGTGTAGGAAAGAGAGAGAGAGGGTTCAATTAATTAATTAGAGAGAAGTTAGGGGAGATTTGTAATATCATGTACAGAACCTTCTAAGATCTGAATTAAAAAATGAGTCCTTGTCTATTCAAATTTCCATACACAAATAAAACTAAATAAATTACCAATGAGTCCTTTCCAAACCTTCTAAAGTTACATCTAGACCCCTAGTAGTATAGATTTGTATTGCATATAATATCTATTAATTTCGTTACAATTATGAATGTATACGGAGATTCAAAACCCGCATAAGCATGAGGTAACAATTTGTTAGGACGCAAGCAAACCGAGACATCCAATAAAGCATTACTTTGTGGAACTTATCAAATCAAATGGCAAAGGCAAGTCGCTCACATAATACAACCTGAATACAAGTAAATCCCAACACGTGTCGGAAATTTCATATTATTATATTATAAATTTGGAATATGTGTCATTCCAGAATACGTTATTCGTTTCCAAATCCGAGTTTCAGATACGTATCCTGTATCGAACTATGTGCTTGTATTCAGGACAAAAAACTACATTGTTTTTCATTTATTTACACTACTAGGATCATAACATGATTATTATATCATTTACTTGCTAATCCGACTTGTTGTCAGGTTTCGAGACCGATCAACTTTATTATTTATCATGTTAACCATTACATCTCTGATACATCAGCATGAAATCACTATATGAAATGAATAATGAATTTGATTACAAACCAGATTGTATTTAATCTTGTATCACTTGCATTGGGTGGGAAAGGTCCGGAGTTGTATACAACTATTCTTGAGGTGGTCTGTAGAATATTTTGTAGTAATTGTTATATGTTTTATTGATAATCTCTTGGCTATTTATAGCCTTACAATCCTTCATCTTACATTAATACCCCTGTAGAATATTCTAATATCCCAACAAATATACCAAGAATATTCTAATATACCAACACTCCTCCTCAAGATGGGCGAAAGATATTCACTAAGTCCATCTTGTCACATCCTCTAATCATATTTGCAGAGCTAAGTCCCTTGGTCATACTATCTACTACCTGCTCCTTGGTTGGAACATGACCTAGCTCCAGTAGTCCACGGTCCAACTTCTTCTTGATAAAGAACCTATCGATATCGATGTGTTTGGTCTTGTCATGTTGCACTGGATTGTTGACGATACTGATGGCTGACTGGTTGTCATACCACAGCTTCATCTTGGCTTCTTGATCCAGCTTCAGCTCCACCAGCATACTCTTCAGCCATAACAGCTCTGCAACTTCCAAGACCATAGCTCTGTACTCCGCTTCAGCTGTCGATCTGGCCACCACGAACTGCTTCTTACTCCTCCAAGAGACCAAGTTGCCTCCTACAAATATGCAATAGCCCGAGGTAGACCTCCTATTATCAGTACAGCTAGCCCAGTCAGAGTCACAGTAGCTCTCGATGCTCAAGTGATCATTCTTCCTGAATATCAACCCCTTTCCGTGGGCACCCTTCAAGTATCTCAGAATCTGGTACACTACATCCATATGACCCTTCCTTGGGTTATGCATGTAGCGGCTCGCCACACTCACTGCAAAGCAGATATCTGGACGTGTGTGGCTCAAATAGATCAACTTGTCCACCAGTCTCTAGTATTTGTCTCGGTCAACTGGTTCTCTAGCCTCAGCTCACAACTTGAACCCCTGTTTGATCGGCGTCGCCGTAGGTCTGCATCCCAACATCTCTGTCTCTGTGAGAAGGTCCAGCGCATACTTCTTTTGAGAAAGAACAATCCCCTCTGCTTCTCAAGTAATCTCAATCCCAAGGAAGTACCAAAGAAGGCCAAGGTCCTTCGCCTCGAACTCCTTGCCAAGCTTCCCCTTGAGTCGAGCATTCTCCTGCTCATCATCTCCTGTGATAATCATATCGTCCACATACACCGTAAGCATGGTGATGTGGCCTACACTCCGACGGAAGAACACAATATGATTAGCATTGATCAGCTGATATCCCATCCCTATCATCGTCCTCCTGAATCTGTCAAACTACGCTCGAGTAGACTGCTTCAGTCCATAGAGGGACTTCTTCAACCTGCAGACATTGTCTACTGTCTTATCGGTGCAGAATCCTGGTAGTATCTCCATGTACACATCCTTAACTAGATCCCCATGAAGGAAAGCATTCTTCACATCCAATTGGTGTAGCTTCCATCCACCATTCGCTACCAAAGAAATCAGGGTCCTGACTGTGCTCATCTTCGCCACTGGTGCAAAGGTCTCATCATAGTCAATGTCGTACGTCTGACTGTATTCTTTTGCCATCAGTCGAGCCTTGTAGCGCTCTACTTTTTCATCTGGGTTCTGCTTCACAGTAAAGACCCACTTGCATCCGACTGCCCTCTTTCCCTCTGGCAGTTTTACCAGTTCCCAAGTGTGGTTCTTCTCAAGAGCGCCTAACTTCTCGTGCATCACCGCTTTCCACTTTGGATCATTCTTGGCAACCTGCCGATTGATAGATACAATAATACTATCCAAAGATGCAATAAAAGCTCAATCAGAAGAAAAGATATTATTATATAAAACAAATTGAGCAAGGTCCCAATCATATCTATCAGGAGAATTTTTTGCATTGCTGCGAGTGGTCCTCCATACTGATAATGGTGTGGGAGGAGTCGGAAGAATGATATCACCTGAAGGAGAATCTGGTGGTGGTGGTGTAGGTGTCTCAGGAGTTGAGACGGACGCAAGAAAGAGACTTGGCACTGGCACTATAGGTACTGGTCCTGCACTTTGTTTCCCTTTTCTGCTGTAGGTATGTAACTCCCCCTGAGCCGTAGACCTAACACCTCTCATCGCCTCCCCCTGTTCCTCTTCACTCTCATCCTCCTCCTCAAACGTTCCCTCAGGCAATACTCCTAAATCGGTCACCACACTCTAACCAATCTCCCTCCTTCGCCTCATACTCTCAGTATCAGGTGAGTTGCTCATGGACGAGGTTTCCTCCTAACGGTAGTATGGCTCAAACTTCCTGAAGTGAACATCCATGCTCACAAACTTCTTCTTCTCTACTGGGCTCCAGCACACGTACCCCTTCTGAGTCGTCCAATAGCCCACGAATACACACTTGACTGCTCTGGGGTCAAGTTTCCCAATAGACGGTTTGTTGTCCTTCATAAAACATACGCAGTCTAACACCTTTAGTGGGAGTATCCCACTATTATTTTCTTGCAATATCTCACATGGAGACTTCCATCTCAGTACCTTCGAGAGCATTATGTTGATCAATCGAGCTGCTGTCAACACTTAATCCTCCCATAGACTCTGTGGGACATTCATGGGAATCATTATGCTCCTTACCACCTCTAAAAGGAGTCTGTTCTTTCTTTTTGCCACTCTATTCTATGCTGGTGTGTATGAACAGGTGGTCTGATGCGGTATCCCATGGGCTGACAGGTATTCCTCAAGTGCTTTGTAGGTATACTTTGTTGCATTGTCAGACCTTAGTACCTTCACTATTGCTCTGTACTGGGTCTGGACTTTTTATAAAAGTCCCGAAAACAGACAAGACCTCACTCTTATTCTTCATTAAATACAACCAGGTGGCATGAGAAGAACAATCAATAAAAAAGATGAAATACTTGTAACCATTCATAGTAGTTGTGGCGCACGGCCCTTACACATTAGAGTGTATAATATCCAAAACGGAAGAGCTCCGATGACCCGCACCAACATATGAGCTCCTAGTAAATTTGCCTAAATCACATGCATCACATACTAGTTTCTCCTTATTTGTCTTCTTATAAATAGATGGATACAACCTACTCAAAATACCAAAAAATGAGTGCCCTAACCGCCTGTGATGGAGTATCAATCTATCCTCGGTACTCTTCTTTGGTCCTTCCATTCCTGCCCTTTCTGCCACAGACACCAATGTCGAATCCAGTCCTTCCCGATCCTGGTACCACAGTTCATCATGCCAAGTGCCAGTCCCAAGTCTTCGTCCAGTCTCCTTCTCCTGGAAGATCACCTTAGGAATGTCAAAAGAGATAATGCATTTTAGTTGGAGGATTATAGAACTAATGGACAAAAGACTGACTGAAAAAGAAGGAGCGTGTAAAATATTAAATAATTTTGCTGAACATGTACAATCGACAGTACCCTTACCGACCACTGGCTGGAAAGTACCATTGGCTGTTTGAATACTATCTGCAAATGCTAGGTGAGTGTAGCAAGAGAACTCACTAGCATTTCCTGTCACGTGTCGAGACGCACCCGAATCGACAATCCAGTCCGACGATCTAAGGGAAGACATAGATGCAAGGGCGAGTGAGTTATCAGTACCTTCCGATGGATAGGCATACATGGCAGCGTTGCCTCTGGCAAAGACTAAGGTGGACGCCTCCTCAGTCTCACTCCTCTGTCTCCGTCGTTTGACGCTCTCTGCTTTCTCCTGAGTACTTCCAGCATGCCCAGTAGTGCCTGATCCTCCTCAGTATAGGCACAATTAGCTCCCTCCTCGCCTTCTGCTACCAGCAGGTTCGCCCAATAACCTCCTCGACCCACCCTTCGACCTCCATGACCACGGCCACGTCCTCCGAACTGTCCACGTCCGTCACCTGAATCTCCCTTCTTGGGTAGTTTGGTGCAAGCATACCTCAGATGGCCCTTCTTTTCGCAGTTGTAACATTGTTGGGGTCTCCTTTAGGTCATGTGCCGCCTGAATTGGCAACCGCCAGTGCTGTCTTCACTTCAGGAGGACTACATCTCCCTGTCTGTAGCTTGATATGAGTCTCCTCCTGGATCATGGCCGAGATAGCCTCCTCAAGTTTAAGAATCTTCGGTTGGGCTAGAAGTAGTGCTGTCCTCTGAGCAAACACTGCGGCCATCCCCTTAAGAAACTTCATCGTCCTCTCCTGTAGACATACATGTCTCTCCTTACACTTCGGGTCCTCGCAGCTCGTCCGATCTGAGAAGTGAACATAATCCAACCACAGACGCTCCAACTCCGTGGCATACTCCTGTAACGTCTTCTCTTCCTGTATGGTGTCGTCGATGTCCCCCTTGATCTGAAAAACCCTCAAGTTATTCTCCACACCATCGTAGGTTCTCCTTAACTTCTTCCACACGTCTTTCACCATATCAAGGCCATCCACTATGGCGACGATCTATTGGACTAAAGAATTGATGAGCCAAATGTATACCACCATATGAGTGGACTTCCACTCGTCGCGTCCTGCCGAGCCCTCATCCGACTCTGTCTTCTCTCCTGACAAGAAATCCTCCAGGTTCTTCCCTGCGAGGGTTCTCCTCACCCGTCGTGACCAACTCAGGTAGGTGGCCGGTCCATCAAGCATCAGATTGATAGATGAAAGCTCAAACTTCGCCAATGTTCGTGTCGCGCTCTTACCAGCCGACAATTTTATTAGCTTCATCAACGTTGCGACCTCTACAGAGTCCAACTTCTTGATGATCTCCTCCATTGATCATTATTTTCTTCGATCATCTCACACCCGTTCCACGATTCACGTTCGCCCTCTTCGTCCTCTCCTAGATCCGACCATGTCTCTCCCCCATCAGATCTAAGCTTTCGATATCAACGTCTGGAATGACCCGCGGGAGACACCAGGAACCACGCAGAAGGGTCCGCGGAGTCGCGGCTTCACGGTGTTGGTGGTGGCGGACGAGCGGCGGCGGTGGTGGCGGACGAGCGGTGCGGCAACGGTGGTGGCGGCGTGGCAGCGGATGTGGCGGGCGGTGTGGCAGCTGTGGCGGTAGTGGCGGCTAGAGTTTAGGAGTTGTTGGCTTGGGTTTGGACTTTGATACCATGTAGAATATTTTGGAGTAATTGTTATATTTTTATTGATAATCTCTTGGCTATTTATAGCTTTACAATCCTTCATCTTACATTAATACCCCATTAAAACTCCCTGTAGAATATTCTAATATACCAACAAATATACCAAAAATATTCTAATATACCAACAGGGTCACATTATTTATTACTTAGATTGATCAATTGAAACATGATTGCTTTGATAGTTCTTAGGGTACCTCTTTATTGGTTTATACATGAATTAAGATTTTAATCACGATTAAGATATCACCAAAATACAAGGTTGAAAATTTAAGCACCAACATAGGGATGGTGATCCCAGGCGCGAATGGGATTATCCTCAAGATAATAAGTACATACATCTAATTCAATTGCATTTCCCGCAGGGTATGCTTTTCTTTTGTTTTTAATTGTACACAACACCATATTCAACTTTTTTGTAATGCATTTACATTATTACCAAGTTACTTACACTCCACCGACAAGTGAAGACTTGCTAAAGTCAACTAATGAATCTGGGTACTAGAGGTGACACGGGATAGGGATGGTACCATCTGACGAGTTTATTGTCATGTTCGACCCACTTACATAGATGCGATGTATGTTTGGGGACTAGAGTAAGTACGAAGTTATGTCATTTTTTGTACCTAGTACTCTATACTCAACCATAAAATTTTGGTTATTGTTAGTCAGGTTGTACATTTTTGGGGTAAACTAATTACTATATGTTGAGAGTATAAAAGAATTTTTTAGTCCCACATGGAATAGAGTAGTAGAGAGAGGGATTAGCTTCTGATATATATAGGTAGTTTCACATTAATAATAAATAAGCCAAGTATTCTACTAAATTTTTATTTGATCTCAGAGCCAACCCCTCCCCCCCCCCCCCCCCAATTTTTTTTTTCCAAACCCAAACCCTAACCCCCTCCACAACCCTCCTCTTCCCCCACCAGCAGTTTTCCTCCCCGCCGACACCTCCCAGCTGCCGGCCAGCACCCCCCTCCCCTTCCTCCACGCCGACCCCCGCCCCCTCTCTATCGCCGCCAGCGCAGTATTTCATCTTCTTCTCTTCTGCGAGTTGTAACTCGTTTTGTCCGTATTCAACTGCGATTGCAAGAAAAAATGAGAAGTTTAATTTTCTGATTATTGTTTTTTGTGGCAGCAAGTTGTAATCGGAATATTAATTATCTAGTTTCTAGTTGGATCAAGGTATATCAGTGAGAGAACTTTTGTGTGAACTCCTTATCTCGACTACAACTGTCGGTTCTTTTTCCTCCTTCTCGTCAGGCAATGCGACCTCTGGTCGAAGCCGTACAGGGGGACATGACCAGCGACTCTCAGGGACCCCGTTGCCGCTGAAGAAGGAACAGTAGACGTGGAGAGGACGGCGATTAAAGGTGGAGATGATCTAGATCTGCCACCGTCTTGCTGATGGAAGAGGACAAGAAGAAGACGATGGAGACGATCTACGGCAAGTTGACGGCCCAACAGATGAAGGCTTTGGTAGACGATCTCTTCTCCAGGTGGCTGACTAAGACTAGTTCCCGTGTTGCACATATAGATGTGGATCATTCACCATACAAAATAGAGAAGTTGGAGGATACTTCCAACTACTTGAATTGGTTGCGTTAGACGATGCGGACTCTGAAGACAAGAGGCATGATGGGATATTTGAATGGCCTAACCAAGACACCTGAAGATCATTCGTCACGGGAGTTTGCTGTGTAGAAAATCATCAACAATGATATTGTTGGATGGTTGACCGCCTCATTGACCGACCAAGTGTCGGACAACGTGGAAGCAATGGAGGGTGCTGGTGATATTTGGATGACGTTGAGAGACATGTACTCATGGTCGGGCAACCCTATGAGGGTCTTCTAACGACAAGATGAACTTGATAAGGTGGTCCAAGAAGATCACACAATCTGAGTATGCGGCTTTGCTGAAGAAGTATTGGTCAGATCTCGACTACTATGATCCCATTGGCGTGGAGGATAAACAAGTGAAACCGGCATTTGGAAAGCATTATAAGAAGTTCATGAAGTATGTTTCGTGACAGAGGATGATGAAATTCTTGAAAGGGCTCAACCTAGCATTCGAGCAGAGGAGGAATGTCCTACTTGCACAACCCGGACTACAACCCGGGCTACTATCACTGGAAAATGCCATGGCTGCTATGGCACAAGAAGAGGCACGACTAGCACGACTAGCTCTCCGGGAGGAAAATCAGCTCTAGCAGTGTTTAACCCAAATCCATTCGGAGGGGGAGGGTGCTACAACTGTGAAGAACTTGGACATTTTATCAGACTATGTACGAAACCTCTAAGAGGCCAGTCCAGCGGCAGCGGACGTAGTCGTAGAGGGCGTAGGGGTACCAGAGGAGGCTATGGCGGAGATAATTATTCTGTAGGACACAAGACAAACCCGACAAAAGGGGAAATGAGAGTCAGCCATCCGATATGACCCTTAGTGAGAGAAATACTAGAAATATGGAGGAACATGAAGCTTGGAACCAGCGACAGTCGAGCCAATACTACTGGGACATCGAATCTAACCACCTCTGGGGGTAACATCACCTATTATGCCCATATAAGCACATGTATACCTGTTCATGCCCTTGCATCTACCCACAGACCAAGAAGTCTTAATTAGATAATGGACTCTAGGACATCCCGCCATGTCACGGGTGCCCATGATGAGTTCCAAGATTACACTCAGCTGGTAAAACCTGAAAGCATTCAGACTGCTGATGGTACTGCTAGACCTATTATGGGTAAAGACAGTTGAATGCATCCCTTCCATGACTATTACTAATGTCTTGCACACTCCTTTTTCTGTTAATTTATTATCCATTAGCCCCATTGTTCTTTAACTTAATTGTGTTATTTCCTTTGACATTCCTAAGGTAATTTTTTAAGAGAAGGAAGCAAGGAGACGGTTGGAGACTGGCACTTGACATAAAAGACTATGGTACTTGGACAAAGGTGGACTGGATGCAGCACTGTTATTACTGGCAGTGTAGTCAAAGGTGCGCCTCAGGCGCGCCTTGCTCCTAGGCGCAGGGGCAGCGCCTCAGGGCACTCCAGGCGAGGCACAATTCTTAAGATGCACCTAGGTGCGCCTTTTTCGAGCGCCTTGGAATAGCTAAGGCGCGCCTAGGCGCGCCTTAAAAATCTTGTGAAAAAATAACATGTTTAGACTTTTTTTAACTGTTGTACTATTTTTAGACTATTTTTTGAATTGATGTACTTTTTTTTATTGTTTTCTCTCTCACTCAATTCAAAGTGATTGCAACCTAGACATGGGAGAATTTGAAGCACACATGTTTATCAATGTAGAAATCCGATATGAATATATATATATATATATATAATTTTTGCGCCTCGTGTCGCTCGGACGCGCGCCTTAAGTGCGCCTTGCGCCTCGAACGATTTGGACCCTTTGCGCCTTGAGTGCGCCTTGCGCCTTTGACTACCTTAATTACTGGTAGATGAAGCATAATAGGAGAAACCGCGAAGGATTGTAGAAGCAGAATTATTACTCTAACATCAGCGTATGAGACTCTTCATTCAGTCTACTGAGTCGGATGTATCCCTCTATGTATCAAAAGGCTAATAAGAAAAAGTGGATGTGTATACTTTGTGAAAGATAACAAGCCTACGGTGGGAAAGCTGGACACTCAGATAGTGAAGTGCGTCTTTGTTGGCTACTCAGGGACTCAGAAGGGATACTCTTGCTGGAGTCCGGTAGAGAGAAGGCTCTTTGTGAGCATGGACGTTACATTCAGAGAGATGGAACCATACTACCATAATGATTCAGGTGAAGGCTCCGTATTTGGTGACACACCTAACATAAAAGGTGTTAGGAGTGAGGGAAAGATGGATCAAAGCGTGATTGTCGGGTCAGTTCCATGCCCAATGAAGGAAGTTGGTTCAATGGAATAAAGGGGAGATAGCGAGAGGGAGGAAAGTGATGAGTAAGCTCACAATGAGGAGGAAGAAAGTGATGTTACGGTACAGGAGAGAGGAACAGACTACAGAAAAATCTACAGAGCTCCAAGTCAATAGAAGGAGAAAGCAACAGTCCACTACTGTGCCTATTGTCCCTACTGTGCCATGTCCCCCGCTTAACCCTGCCTCAACTCCTGAAGATGCACCTCCCACATCGGATCTCTGATTCGGATGCGGATTCCTCTGATTCGGATGGTATGATCTCTTCTCCTTGTCCTTCTCTTATTTCCTTAAGGAGATCTTCTCGCAGTAATGCGGGAAGATTCCCTAATCGTTTCGGTTAAGAACATGACATCGTCTATTTTTTATTCTATTCTAATCTATCTCCTACTTATGGAGCATTCATTGTATCGTTAGATGCCACCTCTTTGCCTAAGTGTTGGCAGGAAGGAAGGAAGATCAGAGGTAGAAAGCTGTAATGTTGAAGGAACTTGGGACACTTGAAAGAAATGGGACATAAAAACTTGTTCCATTACCAAAAGAAAAAAGAACAGTTGGATGCAAATGAGTCTTCACAATAAAGGAGACCAGAAGAAAAGTTGGAGCGATACAAGACAAGATTGGTTACAAAGGGATTCACTCAGTCATATGGCATCGACTATGATGAGACATTTTTTCCAGTAGCAAAGATGAGCACTGTAAGAACCCAGGTTTCTCTTGCAGCAAACTATGGGTTGCAACTTCATCAATTGGTTGTGAAGAATGCCTTTCTTCATGGAGATCTAGAAGAAAAAGTATACATGAAGACGCCTCCGAATTTTTGCACGAAGCAATCAACAGAAAAGGTGTGCAAGCTGAAGAAATCACTGTATGGACTCAAGAAATCTCCTCTGACCTGGTTTGAATGATTCAGTAAGGTTGTCACAAGCATGGGGTACAGCTAGACCAATGCAGATCACACGGTTTTCTTCCGACATGCGAGAGGTCACGTCACAATACTTGCAGTATATGTAGATGATATAGTGATCACAGGTGATGAGGAGGAGATTACCCAGATGAAGTCAAAACTTGCCAAGGAATTTGATGTAAACGATTTGGTAATGATGAGATATTTTCTCGGGATAGAGGTAGCTCGAGGAAGAGATGTGATCGTCCTCTCTCAGAGGAAGTATATACTAGTTCTGCTCACAGAAACTTGTATGCTGGGATGTCGATCGGCAGTCACTATAATCGAACAGAAAGATAAGTTAGGGACAGAGGCAGGAGAGTCGGTTGATCGTGAGAGATATCAAAGACTTGTAGGCAGATTGATTTAGCCAAACTCGTCCTGATATCTCATTTGCTGTGAGTGTATTTAGTCGTTGCATGCATGGTCCAAGGAAGGGCCACATAGATGTAGTTTTTCATATTCTGAGAAATTTGAAGGGGGCTCCTAGAAGAGGGCTATGGTTCAAGAACGAACACATGAGTGTTGAGGGGTACTGCAATGAAAATTGAGCAAGTTGCATGGACGACAAAAGGTGTACCTCAGGTTACATCTTTGTGGGGGGTAACCTAGTCTCATGAAGAAGCAAGAAACAGCCTATAGTAGCACGATCGACCGCTGAAGCAGAATATAGAACTATGGCTCTGGACAGAGTTATTGTGGGTAAAAGCACTGCTGACAGAGTTGAAGCTAGACCAGGGAACACCATTGCGCCTTCTGAGTGACAGTCAAGCTGCACTAAGTATAGCTAACAATCCAGTTCAGCATGACAAAATAAAGCTCATCGAAATCGATCAGTTCTTCATCAAAGAGAAGATAGAGAAAGGAATATTAAAGCTCGATCATGTTCGCTCAGAAGAGCAAGTCGCAAATTGTCTTACTAAGGGTCTTAATTCATCGAGTATTTGTAACCTATATGACAAGATGGGGATGATTGATATCTATCATCCATCTTGAGAGGGAGTGTTGAGAGTATTAAAGAGTTTTTTAGTCCCACATTGAGTATAGTTGTAGAGAGAGGGGTTAGCCCCTCCTATATATATGTAGCTCCACATCAATAATAAATAAGCCAAGTATTCTATTAAATTTTTATTCTATAACTTTAGAAGCATTCTTTTCGGACTTCAATTTTTAATTTTCCTATACAAACTTTAGGTAGATGTAATTGGTCTAATTGTTTTATAAAAGAACGATGGATGCCACATATTATTGGTCTAATTGTTTTCATCTTTTATTGTACAATTAAGAAGCCGTTTAAATATTGATGTAATTATTTCGAATTATATTGTGTTTTGCAGTGAAACAGAAGATATATAATTTCGTGCAGCGAGTCAAAAAAAATCCATTTTAAAAAAAGTTTGTTGAATAAAGTATTTTTTGTATAATGGTTTTTTTTCACACTAAACAAATGCACAATTTGACCATAAGAATTAAAAGTTATATATAACAAAATGATGCAAAGACTGTTCGGGTCAAATTTCTGCGAATCAGAATCATTGTGCAAGCTAGAAGTGGCATCATATGCATAGTATCAAGGTTCGTTGTATCAGTGTCGGAATTGATATCGGACCCTTCCAATGGGTATGGAAATTGGTGGTTTTGGCAATATCGGTGGTTTTAGGTTGGAGTATCAGTTTTTTTTCGTATCGGAAAGCAAATAATTATTGATAAATTTAGAGAAAATATTTTAGACATTTAGATATAATTTTAACTATTCTTTGTGTTGTTTCATAGTAATTTTGAAATTGAAAGAAATAATAACCACCGTTGGTTGGTTTATATGCGATAGATAACTTTTCTTTATTTATGTACTTTTATATGCTTTTACATTTGTTCATTAGTCTTTTTTATTCAATTTTCTTTGCCGAGTTGACTGAGAAAGGGACCCCCAGAGACGGTATCAGTCAGGGTCGGCATCGGTTGGTATCGAATCGGGACATGCCAAATCTTATCGGTATCGGATCGGTATCGACCGACACTACAAGCTGTGCATAGTATATCATCTGCTACATAAATTGGATTTGGTGAACAATTAGGGGCCTGGTGTCAATGAATCGTGCGACCGAAGAGGACAAAAATATCTTTGTCCCTCCGGGCCTATATAAGCAATCTCCCAAAAATTGAGACTAATAACAACAAATGATAATGCAAGATATGTTGTTTGAATTTCCCTTTACGGACTTATAAATGGAAATCCTTTACAACTTTTTGTTGTTATAATTGGTGTTAGAGCAACTTTTGTTACAGGAAATGGAGTGTTTATTGTAGCCTTTGGATGTTGTAAATACACCATTTATAGTCAACAAAACCCTAGAATTGGATAAGTGTTGTAAAACTAGCAATTATTTGCTCAGTTATTTTGGTTATTCTAGGAATATTTGTAGAGACTATTTTCTCTCTTTTATCCATTAGAAATTTAGGTTGGTTTTGATAAGTTTAATCTGTTTTTAAGTTATGTATGGTGCGTTGCCAAAACCCTAAAATTGGATCTCTTTATCTTATTTTCTTCTCCAGTCCAACATCGAGATCCGACGTCACCAAAACGACATTCCAAACCAGGTATTCCTATTAATTGTAAGTCGATTGTTATGTTTACATCTATATTATAATTTTTTAATAAATTTGTAGTAGTTGATTATTCATATTTCATTTAAAGCTTATGCGTCCAAATTTGTCATATATCCCATACATAGCATATTTTCCCCTCTAGGTCTTCGTTCCGCGTCAAAAATTATGGACAACCAATTTAGATTTTATATTATCTTTTAGTTATTTTGGCTATTCTAGGAATATTTTAGATAGAGATTATTTATCTCTTTTATGCATTAGAAATATAAGTTAGTTTTGATAAGTTTAACATGATTTGTATTCATCCATGAATATAGTTTTATATACATAGGTCATGTACTGAGTGAAGAATTGAAAGATAATTTAAAAAAAAATCTATTTTTGAGTTTTTATGGTGCACCAAAACCCTCAAATGGATGTCTCGTCTTCTCCGCCTCCGACGTTGACACGAATCGATCTCCAATACAAAAGCCATGTGAATCGATCTCCACTACGAAAGCCGTGTAAACGAGATCCAATGCAACTTAAACGTTTCCAATTTCGGATATTTTTTATTAATTATAATCAATTGTTATGCTTTGCATATTTTTATTATAACTTTTGGTGATAAACAGATACTAGTTAATTGTTCACATTTCATCTAATCTGGGCCAAATTTTTCATAAATCCAAAATTTCATACAAAACATATTTGTTTTCCCTCTTGGACCCTTGGTCTTCGTCCTGCGTCCTGTAAGGAGCAATGTTTTTCCTCTAGGTCTTCCACTGGATGCTGACATAACATTAAGAGTCATTTTCCGACAAAGCAATACCAGCAGTTGCAACTGCAGGAGGGTTACTGTCATTTGTATCATTAGTCATGAATTCTATTTGCCGGTTGCCACAGCTGAGGCATAACAGATACTGTGGAATGAAAGATAAATATGTAGAAAAATAACAAGTTCATTATTTAAGCACAACATGACAAATGCTAACCTTGCCAGATGGATTACGTTCAGAACGTTGCCATTTCCACAGCTTATGGGTGGCAATAGAAGCAAGAGTCAGCACAGCTACCCCAGAGTTATACAACAGATGCAAAATCTGCAATCAGGAAGGATAACACAATTTGATGACACTGAAGCAAGTATAAATGGCTAGAAAGAATGGAAACTCCATAATACATGCAGTGTTTGTCTTGCGTACATGCCCATCTACCAATATCTAGCTAATGGGCTTCCTGTATTCTTAAAACAAGGTTGTAGAACATATAATGAAAGATCTTGTAAAAGAAGAAATGTTAAATTCAGCATTGCCAAGCACTAGACTTGAATTTCTTGTAAGATGGACAAAAAAAAAAATGGACTACAGATGATGCAAAATAAGAAAACATTAGCTTGCCGAATATAAATATCATAATAGCCCAACTAATGAAATGAGTTATAGCTCAAGGAAAGAAAGAAGAATGAACAGCACCTGAATAACAGTCTACAGTATACCTTGTTCCTCTTTGCCCCAGATTCTGGTAAGTGTAAGGCTTTGAGACGTGGAGACTCAACAATGTCAGCCATTTCCCAGCTCTTGACCTTATCTGCATCATCCACAATTATGGGCTTGATGTCAACAGTCCTCAAATCAGTTGTCGCCTGAAATAGATCAATGTATAATTCAGCAATGCGTGTTGAGAAAGAACAATCATTGCAGAAAAGTGAAGACGCACCATGTTACTCATTGAGACAGTTGGAGGTATTCTATCAGAACGATCGAAATTAGCAGCTAGAGGGACAGAAACATTTGACACAGTGCCTAGCGGATTAAGAATTGGTGGCTGCCTAAGCAGGAAAAAAGATGTTAAATGAAAACAATACATATACATTAGTTGGAGATATGTATTCATACAATGTTGCATGCAACAAAGTTATATTACACCAGAGACAAAGATCGCTGATGCGCGTTTGGTTTCCCCCTCTCCCATGCGTGTCCCTCCCGCTCCTCCTTCCCCTTTCCTTCCCGGCCCACCTCCCCTCCACCCCTCTCCCACCTTTTCCTCCTCCCCCCCTCCTCCTCCTCCTCCTCGGCTGGAGTCTCTCTATGGATGACGGGTGGACCACTATTGGTGCCCGTCGGAGAGCGAGGCCCCCCTCCTTGGAAGGGGTCCGCTCCACCCAAACTGATGTCAAGGGAGGCCGCTGGTGCGGACTTCAAACCCCCTCAGACTCAGTCACCCGCTCAGTCTTTCCGATCCCCCACGGCTCATTCTCTTCCGACGGGTAAGCCTAAGGTGTTCGACAATATGCCTAAGAAGGTTGCCACACCGTTTCGGCCATCTAGCGACGCACCATCTTTGTGGGCGTACAGGTGTAGGTCTGGTATGAGCCGAAGAACGTCCTAGGGAGTCCATTGAAATGCGCTACATCAAGCCGAAGAACGTCCTAGGGAGACCGGTGATCGGGATTGTGAAGGACAATATAGCAAAAATGGAAGAATATTGGAAGAACACCTTAGTCCTCTATGTGATTGGAGCTAGATCATACTTCGGTTAGCTTAAAGGGTTTGTCCTGTGAATGTAAAGGCCGAAAGGAAGTTTGGAGATTTTTTCTAGGAAAAATGAGTTCTATTTCATCAAATTCGGCCTGGTGGAGGATTTAGAGCGGGCTATCCAGAATAGGCCGTGGACGTTTGACGGTAGACTTCATGAGACGCTAGGACCTCTCCAATTTTGAAAGAGATCGTTTGGCTACCGTCCCGATCTGGATTAGGTTTCCGTGGCTCTTACCCCAACTTTGGTGCACTAAGACAATTATGAAGATAGCTAGTGGTGTCAGAAAGCCTTTACGCACTGATAATGACACCGCTAATGGGGATCGACTGTCGTTTTCGCGAGTTTTCGTTGAAATCAATGCGACAGACCCTTTACCGGACAAATTAGAGATCGAATTTCCGTCAGGAGATATTATTTTACAAAAAGTTGAATATGAATGGGTCCCACCTTGCTGCCTGTTAGGTCTCTTCCCCATTTGACCAGGGATAGGAGGAGACCTAAATGATCCAGCCATTAATAGTGGAACTATGGTCTGTTATTGAAAAAGAAGAAGCAGATTGTTATAGTTCAAGAAGAAGAACAATAAAAGATAAGTTTTCATTTCTCTAATACATCATTCTCTCTTTTTCCTACTATTTATATGTTCTGATGTCACCCCTCTGTTTTGGCAGTTATGACAGTTGGTTGAGCTGGATCCTTTGGCTGAGCTGGACCCTCTGATGCTGCTGACGTGGCGGAGTAGAATGACTGGCATATGACTGCAACTTCCCTCTGCTATTACTGATCTTTATCTGCACCCTATGGCTATGAAGTAGAAGTTAATACATCAGATATGTATCAATACCCCCTTCCTAAATTTGACCTTGTCTCAAGGTCAAAGGAGGAAAATTTTCTGATGAATTCCTCGTATGGAACCCACTGAGCCTGGCCAGTAAACATGTCCTTCCACTGAATGAGCAATTCAATAGCAGCCCTATTTCCCTTTTGCACCATCCTCTTATCCAAGACTAACTGTGGTTCCAAGACTGCTTCTTCATGTAGTGTAGGGGTACCATCTTGTACTGAGACTCTTCTACTGAGTTTAGTCTTCAATTGAGATACATGAAAAACATGATGTATGAGGGAGTCATCTGGAAGGAGTAACTTATAAGCAACAGGCCCTACTTTAGCACACCTGGAAAGGGCCAAAAAACTTTGGAGAAAGTTTTTGGGGTCTTCTATTACCCACAGATATTTGTCTATAGGGTTGAATTCTGAGGTAGACCTAATCCCCCACCTCGAAAGACCTATCAGTTATGTGCAAATCAGCCATTTTCTTCATCCTATCTTGGGCCATCAGTAAATTGTCTTTCAACAACTGCAAGGCATTATCTCTTGAAGCCAATGTTTCTGCCACTTCTTTGTCTAAGGTTAACTCAGGAATGTAAGTCAGTAATTTGGGAGGGGGTCTCCCATAAACTGCCTCAAAGGGGGTAACCTTGGTAGCTGAGTGCCAGTTGGTGTTAAACCAATACTCAGCCCATAATAGATGTCTAGACCATTCCTTAGGCTTATGGCTACAAAAATATCTTAAGTAGCCCTCAATACACCTGTTAGTTACCTCTGACTGTCCATCTGATTGTGGGTGGTAGGAAGTGCTGTACTTAAGATGTGTTCCTGTATTTTGAAGAGCTCTTTCCAAAATAAACTGGTGAAAATAGCATCCCTATCAGAGACAATCGATTTGGGCATCCCATGTAATTTGCAAACTCCATTCATGAACACCTGGGCAACACTCTGGGCTATATAAGGGTGACTCAAGGCAAAGAGATGTATATACTTTGTGAGTCTATCCACTACTACAAATATAGTGGATTTTTGGTAACTAGAGGGCAACCCTTCTATGAAATCCATAGAAATATCCTCCCAAACTGCATTGGGGATAGGTAAAGGTTGTAACAACTCTACAGGAGATGTAGTCTCAGCTTTGTTCCTCTGGCAAGTGTCACAAGTCTGGATATATGTTTGAACACTCTTCTTCATTCCTTTCCAATAGCAAGCCTTCCTTAATCTTTGTAGTGTCTTGGTAAAGCCAGAATGGCCTGCTGTCAATGTATCATGGTGCTCCTTGAGCATAGTAAGAACAAACTCTAAGTGGGGATCAATGAGAAGCTTGTTTTTATAGTATAACAATCCATTCCCTAAGGAATACTTGTTAGGATCCAGCTGATGATGGGACCATTTGTTCAAGTGCTCTTGATAAAATGTGGATTGTTGCATCTGATCCGTAAAATGCTGAAGCCATTTTGTGCTTACTACTGATATGGCAGCCAAAGTATGAGCTTCAGTAAGGTTTGGAGCCTTAGACATAATGCTACATTCCACCCTTGACAAACTATCAGCTGCTCGATTTTCCCTCCCTTTTTTATACTCCACTATGAAGTTATAACCATGTAATTTAAGGAGCCACTTGTATTGGGCATCTGTATATACCCTTTGCTCTAACATGTGCTTCAAAGCTTGGTGGTCTATTTTGATCAAAAATTTCCTTCCCCATAAGTAGTGGTTCCACTTCTTAACTGCTAACAGGATATCAAGCATCTCCTTCTCATAAGTAGATAGAACAGTGCATCTACCCTTGATGGTTTGGCTTAAGTAAGCTATGGGTCTCCCTTTTTGCATTAAGACTGCCCCAATTCCTGTGCCAGATGCATCACATTCAAGTGTGAATTCCTCAGTAAAATCTGGCATGGCCAGGACTGGTTGTTGAGTTAGGGTTGTTTTTAGTTGTTCAAAAGAGCTCTGAGCTTCTGGACTCTATTTGTAAGCATTTTTCCTAAGGAGCTTGTTAGAGGTTCAGCAATAGACCCATATCCTTGAATAAATTTTCTATAATAGCCTATGAGGCCAAGGAAGCCTCTTAGTTCCTTCAGTTTCTTAGGGGAAGGCCACCCCATTACTGCTTGGATCTTCCCTTGGTCCACTTGCAACCCATGTTCAGAGATGGTGTGACCCAAGTAAGCCACCTGTTTTTGTGCAAAGAAACATTTACTTTTCTTGATCTTGAGTTGGTGCCTGTGTAATACTTTGAAGACTTCCTCTAAGTGCAGATAATGGCTCTCCATACTAGGGCTGTAAATGAGAATATCATCAAAAAACACCAACACAAATTTCCTGAGAAATGCTTTAAAAACATCATTCATCATGGCTTGGAATGTTGAGGGGGCATTAGTGAGGTCAAAGCTGTCTTGTGTGTGTCCTCCTCTGCCATCCTAACTTGATGATATCCAGCTCTTAGATCTAGTTTAGAAAAAAAAATTGCACCATGTAATTCATCAAAAAGCTCTTCTATGAAGGGAATAGGGGACTTATCTTTAATGGTGTTCTGATTTAGTGCCCTATAGTCAATGCACATTCTCCATGTGCCATCATTCTTCTTTACTAGTATCACTGGTGAGGAGTAGGAGCTTGTGCTGGGTTTGATAATTCCAGAATTCAGCATCTCTTGAACTTGTTTTTCAATCTCATTTTTGTGAACATATGGATGTCTGTAGGGTCTTGTACAGATAGGCAGTGATCCTGGCATTAAAGGAACCTTATGATCATAGGCTTTCTTAGGTGGTAACGCTTTTGGCTCATCAAACAGGTGTTCATAGCTTCTTAGTAGGGCAAATACTCTTTCTTCACTTCCTTCTGGCATCATGTTGCCCCTGGCTTCATAGTCCATATTGTAGAGTTGGATAATAAAGAGTTATGGTCTCTGTCTCAGTTCTTTAGTTATAGGTTCACTGAGTGTGTGGGAATCACTCTTTATCCTAATGAATTGCATGATTTTTCCTTGGTCTTCATACCTCATAGTCAATTCTTGAAAATTCCATACTATGTCACCTAAAGTATTGAGCCAATTGGCTCCAAGTACTATGTGGCACCCACTAATAGGTAGTGGCAGTAGGTCAGCTTTAATTCTCTTCCCTTGACACTTAATGGTTACTCCTGGACAGAACCCTTTACTAGACAGTTTGTCTCCATTAGCAACCAATACCTCAAATGGTTTACTGTTAGCCATTGCTAGCCCCAACTTTTCACGAAGTTGGTTATCAACAAAACAATGGGTTGATCCTGAATCTATTAAGATGATTACAGGTTTGTTTTTAACAGTACCTTTGATTTTCATAGTGGATTTATGTGGGCTACTAGACAGGGCTTGCAAGGAGATCTCAAATAGACTTTGTGACTGTGGGTCTCCCCCCTCTTCTGTATCTGGATTTGTTTGCTCATCTGTATCCCTCTCCTCATTTGCTAATATCATGAATAAT
This sequence comes from Iris macrosiphon, assembly GCA_036927795.1. Lineage (NCBI taxonomy): Eukaryota > Viridiplantae > Streptophyta > Magnoliopsida > Asparagales > Iridaceae > Iris > Iris macrosiphon. Next base: position 145,551,581 of record JAYESA010000010.1, read on the forward strand.
TTCTTTTCCTTGCATTTATAGCCTCTGGTCCACTTCTCATCACAGTGAAAACACAGTCCCAATCCTTTCCTTCTGATAACCTCAGAGGGAGAAATGGTGCCAGTTTGCTGCCATGTTCCCAATGGCTGATTGTTGTTCTTCTTTGGCTCTGTTGGAGTGGATTGGTTATTGCTTGCCCAGCCTTGAGTTCTGGAAACATAGGGAGCAGGTTTGGACAACTTCTTTGCTGCCATCAACTTGGCCTTATACAATTTTGCCAACTGCATGGTCAGGGGTAAGTTAAGGGGGTTAGCTATCTGCACTTTATATCTCACTTCCTCCTTGAGGCCTCCAATGTACTGACTAATCATACATTTTTCAGGTAGACCTACCACTTTCTTGGACAACTTTTGGAAACTTTGTGTGTACTCTTGCACAGAGCCTTCCTGCTTGAGTAGCTTCAAGTCTACCATGATCAGTAAAGTGGGAAGGTCCAAATTCCAACTTGATGGCTTGGCAAAACTCCTCCCACCCTAACATGCCCCCTTTGGCAGTTGACAACCAATCAAACTGGTATGATGCTATTCCTTGCAACTGTACTGAGCAAAGACTCACCCTGTCCCCATCTGAAACCCTATAGTAATTGAAATAACGGTTGACTTGTAGAAGCCAATCTTCCACATCCATCTCTCCATCAAATTGAGGAAGTTTGAGTCGTATTTGAGATTGATTCCATATTGGGCCTCCCTGTGGTACTCCATCTTGTGGTGCTCCCTGCAATATATTGATTCCATATTCCCTGTGGCACCCCAGCTTATGGTGTTCCCTATACTGGAACTGGAGATGGAATCCATGTTCCCTGTGGCACCCCAACTTGTGGTGCTCCTTGCAATGGTGTGGTCCCTAGAGGGGGGGTTATATTATGAGCAACTGCGTTAGCAATATACCCAGATTGTGTTCTGAAATTGTGATTTCCAGGGGTTCTTGGGTCCTATTGTGGAGGGGGGCCAAGATTCGTTCTATGATCAGATTGAGATATTGGCATCTGATCAAATTATGGAGGTGGACCAAGAACTAGTCTCCCATTGGTGGTGGAGGGTTGTGGCCGAGAATAAGTGGTTTCAAGAAGGTTGGTGTGTTGCAAGAACCCCATGGAGCCAAACGTTGGTACATGATGAGGGCTTTGGGAGTAGTAGTTTGGATAGGGGTTTGGTCCAGATGGCAGAAAACCCTTGAGAGGAGCTTGGGACACACATGGATTTGGCAATGGTGTAAGGAGTGATATTGGTGTTGTGGTTGCATTCCCAGGTGGAGCAACTTCACTGCCTCCCTTTCCTTTCACCAATTCCTCAAGAATTCTAGTGACATTGTCGAATTTTGAGTTGAGGGTTAAAATTGTACCTTCCAAAATTGTCAGTCGTTCCTCTCCGACGGAGTTCCGATGATCCTCCGATGATCCTCGTCGAGAGCTTCGGCTACTCGACCCATCCTCTCGACTGGCTTCAAGAAGCGCGCCGAGTGGCTCTGATACCAAGTTGTTAGGTCTCTTCCCCATTTGACCACGGATAGGAGGAGACCTAAATGATCCAGCCATTAATGGTGGAACTATGGTCTGTTATTGAAGAAGAAGAAGCAGTTTGTTACAGTTCAAGAAGAAAAACAATAAAAGCTAAGTATTCATTTATCTGATACATCATTCTCTCTTCTCCCTACTATTTATATGTTCTTATGTCACCCCTCTATTTTAGCAGTTATGATAGTTGGTTGAGCTGGATCCTTTGGCTGAGATGGACCCTCTGATGCTGCTGACGTGGCAGAGTGGAATGACTGGCATATGACTGCAACTTTCTTCTGCTATTACTGATCTTTATCTGCACCCTATGGCTATGAAGTAGAAGTTAATACATCAGATATGTATCACTGCCATACCTGTCAGAGCTTTACACATACTATCTTTCAGTGTCCGAAAGCAACTCCCCATAGTAATGCTACTCAGCAAGGACCTATCATTTGACAGGTAGCTAAAGCCACCAATGTGGCGGGAAGAACCAATCTGGATAATCAGACCAATATAAAATTTTGGTGTAGTAATTGTACGGATGTCTCCAACATGGAAACTGGGGAGCATGAGTCCGTGGGGGGCCCAAACCTAAGGTTCTGGGAAAGCGAAATGAAGCAGGAGCTGACCAACCGATCCAAGAGACAAGATTTAAATGGGGTAGGATGCATAGAGCCCCCAGGGGCAATGGTAGTGTTTGAAGAGGATGCCCAACAGAGTGAGAAAGGTGAGGGAGGACCCGAGAAGGTAGATACTGACATAGTGATTTTTCAGGCCAAGACAATTAGGAATGATGGAAACCGTATCAGAGTTAGAAGAAAGTTGAGAAGTGGAGGAGCTTCGAATAGTGTACCGTCGTAAGGACATGTTAAGATGGGTGCTCAGGGCTGAATAGAGACACCGAGACAGGAACTCTTCAAGAACCGTTGGTCGTGCCCAACCCTATCTGGGTAGCAAAGGTTGAATCTAAGAAGGGGGCGGGGGGTAAAACTACAATGGCTACGCAGGATGGACTCTCTTCTCCCATTAGGGAGAGTTCACGTATCAACAAGGAAGTCAACAACCGTCTTTTTTTATGACGATTTTCACTTGGAATGTAAGGGGAGTTAATTCCATATGTAAATGGAGGGAAGCTATGGATTATACCAAAGAAGTCTAAGTGCTCTATCATTAATATTTTGGAATCTAAAATCAAATCGGCATCCAAGATCAAGAGGAGAACTCTGGTTCATTGGAAAGCTATACACAATTTAGAATATGGAGATATGGCCCGTGTGGATCATGTGGGACACCAGAGTTTGGAAAGGGGACATTGTCCACTGCTCGGACCAACTGATCACCATTAAATTCAGCAACAGGGGTGGTCTTGAAATTGTGTCTGGGACAGTTTATTGACATAACGACTGGACACAGCGAATGAGATTGTGGAGAGAGATTACCGACATCAGCAGTATGGTGGGGGACAGATTGTCTTTACTCATAGTGGGATACTTCAATACTATCATGTACGCCTATGAAAAGAAAGGGGGCGCCCTATTCAGGAAGCTATACTTGCAGAATTTCAAAGTTGTCTCTTATCCTCTGGACTTAGTTGTATGGCTAAGTCGGGACACATTTGGACGTGGAATAACCGGACTATCAACAATCGTATCTTCGTTAAATTAGACCGGGCTCTCTGCAATGGGCGATGGCTCGATATCTTCCAATTTTGTGGAGCTATATGTCTGCCCCAGCACCAGCGACCATTCCCTATTATCATCAGTTTGGCAGAACAACAAATTTTCAGAGGGAGATCGTTTCAATATAATAATGTGTGGATTCATAAGGAGGGTTACGAGGATGTGGTTCACCTTGGCTGGAACTCCTCAGTGTGTGGTTCAGCCTAATACAGGTTAGCTTTCAAATTAAAATGCATCAAATTGCGTCTTAAGGCTTGGAACAAGGAGACTCCTTCTACGCCTCTTTAGGAGCTGGAAGATAAACTTGTTGATACCCAAATGAGAGTCCATTCAGATCCCTTCAACTCTGTTCTCAATAAAGAGGAAGTTATTCTTCAGGACCTATTACGCAGGGAGAGGTTCTTGGATGAGGTTCAAGTTAGACAACGGGCAAAATGCAATTGACTCAGAGATGGTGATAGGTGCTCCAAGTTTTTTCATGCCACTGTGAAAGCTAGACAACATCAGAGTGTTATCCATGGCCTCCTCGACTCTAATGGGAATACTATTATTGAGGCGAATATGACTAGTAATGAAATGACCAGATTCTTCTTTAATCTCTACAATCAGGCTAATTATCAGACCAGATTCCCCTATTGCGAGTTCAAAAACTGGTTACGGCATGTGGCAATCAGGTATTGCGGCAGCCGATAGCTATTGAAGAGATTGAACTTATTGTCAAGAAGGCATATCAGAACAAATCTCCAGGTCTGAATGGGTTCGGTTCTTCTTTCTTCAAGAACCACTGAAATTTTCTCAAACTCGACGTCCTGGAAGTGGTCAGAGAATTCTTTCAATCGGAAAAACAGCTTAAGGAACTTAACCATACTTTTGTGGTGCTTATTACTAAGGTTGAGGGAGCTTCCTCTCTTGGGGACTTCAGGCTTATTGCGTGTTACAATTTCTTGTATAAGATCATCACTCATCTGATATGCGACCGGATGAGACCGATTATGCAAGAGTTTATCTCTCCTAACCAATCTACCTTCAAAGGCAGTTCGATCTATGATAACTGTTTGCTAGCCCATGAATTGGTGAGAGATTTCAATAAGCAAGGGGGAAACAAAGCATGTCTCAAATTGGACCTTAGGAAGGCTTATGACATGGTGAACCGGGACTTCCTGTACCATATTATGATTGCATGGGATTCGACATTTGGTGGGTGGACAGGGTGAGAGAGTATCTGCACTCGTTTCTCGATTCTGATTCGGGGTCAACCGGAAGGTTTCTTCAAGAGTTACAGGGCATTAGACAAGGAGATCCGATTTCTCCTTACCTATTTCCAATAGTGATGGAGTTCCTCTCGTGCTTGATTGATGAGACAACTCCAGTGGTATCTCTGTTTAGGAAGACAACTCCAGTGGTATCTCATTTGATATACGCGGATGATCTACTAGTGTTTGTGGAGCCTGCGAATAGATCTATCGATGCACTTAGGAGTATTTTTGACAAACTTGAAAGGTGGTCCGACTTACGGCTAAACAAAAATAAGAGGCATATGTTCCTTAACAGGACTTGCAGAGATAAGGAGATGTGGTTGGAAAAGATGGACATCTCTGAAGGTGCGCTCCCGGTTAAATATTTAGGCTGCCTCTATCTATCAACCATGCTACTTATGCGGATTTCGAGGACATCCTCAACTACACTCAAGCTAGGTTGGCAGGATGACAGGCTCAGATCCTATCGTTTGGGTGCCGCGTAGAACTCACCAGGGCAGTCATTTCGGCTATTGCACTGTACTAGCTCCATGCTATCATGATCCCTATAGCTATTATACATAAGATCAAGCGTATGTGTGCTAATTTTTTTTGGAAATGAGGTATTCATGCAACAAGTTGGAAGGAGTTGTACCGGCCCAAGAGTGAGGGAGGTGTAGGTTTGAGGATGCTTACTCTTCTTAGAGAAACGACCTCCTACAAATTGTTCTGGAGTTTTATCTATGTGAAGTCTCTATGGGCTGATTGGATCAGAGAGAGGTACTTCCCTAAGGGTAATTTCTGGTTAGCAACGATCAATAACTTCTCGGTGACGGTAAAAATTCTACTGGGACTGAGAAGCTCGACTAAACCTAGACTGTCTAGGGTTATCTGCTCCGGAAATCAGACTAGTATCTGGTATGATCCATGGTTTAAACACAATAGTCTGATTGATAGGGAGGAATGACATGTTTACGAGCTAAGGGGGTCTGCAGAACATGTTAATTGCCTTATCCAGAAGGAAGAGTGTAACTTACAGGGCCGTTTGATAGAGGCGGTACATGCAGATGATATTAGGGGAATAAAAACTGATAGGATAGGCACGGAGGATTACTGGATTTGGGAGAAAATTGACAAAGAAACTTTCTGCTTTCGGAACGCCTTAAACCAAATCAGGAACATGATTGCGGCGGTGGACTGGGAAGAACTGGTTTCGACAAAAGGAGCAGTCAAGAATTCCTTCTGTTTATACAAGATGATTCGTAATCGCTCACTTACGAGGTATCGTCTTAGCAGGTTTGGTGTCGACTACCTGGATAAGAAATTTTTTTTTTGTGGGCACATGGATAAGTCCAGGGACCACCTATTCTTCTGTTGTTACTTTGTCTGAGAGATCTGGAATCAACAACGCATATGTTTTGGACTACTGCCTACGCATAATCTACTGTCAACAATGAATGATGTCAGAACGCATAAAGGAAAAGGCCTGGGAGATCTGGAATCAACAATGCATATGTTTTGGACTACCGCCTACGCATAAGAAAAATCTCCTGTCAGCCATGAATGATGTCATAACGCATAAAGGAAAAGGCCTGGGAGCATACAGACGACTAAAACTGAATTTTGGTGCGATGGTGTGGCATGTTTGGAGAGAACACAACCAACGTATCTTCGAATGCCTGGCTTCCAGTATTAATATTGTACAAAAAAAATATAAGCTGATATAGATATTCTAGACTCAAGATGAATTCATTTTGTGTCATGGGTGGGATTATAGCATTGTAATGTTTGTTTTTGCTTTTCAATAATATTTACCTTCTTCGAAAAGGGAAAAAAAAAGGAAAAAAAATGGTGCATGCAACAAAATTATGGATGATTAAGTCTGCGATTGTCCATGAGCAAACTGAAAGACCTTTCTATTATAATTGTCATGAATAAGAGCACAAAACCATCGGTGAAAAGTCAAAAACAATTGCACAAACTTGACACGCCCAAGCTTTTAAAAATTTAAAAACTCACACTTATGTTTCTATTTAGGGCAATTTAGGTTAACTATGCCTATGTTTTATACTTATTACACTAACCACCTTTATTTGAAACTAATTATACGGACCACCCCTACTTTTTATATTTTCTATAAAGAGTTGTAATACTAAACACCCTTGTTATAAAAATAAAACATAAAGCAGAATGGTGGTCCCAGTAATACCCATGGGGGTTAATGTATTTATTTCTTCTATTTATTAACACTTTTGCATGCCAGTAACTCTAAAAATGTACCTAGAGAAACTCATTATTATTTTTCTCTATGGTGTTCAGATTTTTTTTTTTTTTTGCCAAAGTGAAAGCGTGATTAGAAGGATGGTTCCAAGGTGAGAAATTTGGTAAGGGGGCAGCAATATGATCTGTCCTTGTTTCTTAAGCGAGCAGTATTCCCAACTTCTGAGAAGTCATTACATCATCTTTTTGTGTGCATCAATAATCAGCAGGTTTTAACAAGTTCTTGCAATGCATATTGTAAATAGAAATTTCATAACAATAGATATGCAAGTTCTTACTTCAGAGTTAATTTGTTGAGACGAATTTTGGGAGCCCTCAAATGCCCTGCTCTCCATCACTCTCACCAGTCTTTGTCCATCAGTGTTTGCCAGAATCTTAATTTCATTTTCGCTCGTGGTAACCGCAAGCTGTAAACCTTCCTTGTTAAATCTCAATCGAGGACTCACCTGTAATAAAGAAACAAGATGACATGATCCAGGTCACATAGGTGAGGAAAAAAAATCAGAAAAGGATGACCAAAAAAGTAATCACTGCACTCACAGGCAATCCACCCTCTGCATCTGAAGTTGTCAGCAAATTAGCATTATCCATGTCCCAAAATTTAATCATGAACTCATTGCCAGCACCTAAGAATCGGTTTCTAGTTGTGTCAAACTGGACAACACCCAAAGAACGATTATTAAAACCAGAATACGTCCTCTTTATTGCTCCCTTGGTTTCATTCCACTCAATTAAATGAGAATCACCATTTTTACTAGTTCCGCAAGAAAATAGTCTGCAAAAAGACGTCAATAGGAGTTGTAATTTCGACAAAGATGAGAGCAAAAGGTCATAATATGCCCAAGTGAAAGTATGAAACAAAAGATACTATTAGGTAAGGCTACTACTTGGTCATCGTGTTATCGCAATAAGAGGACAAAAAGTATCTTCGTCCCTCCTTCTGGCCATTGGAGGGGTTGTTTCCGGACCTATATAAGCAATCTCCCAAAAGTTGAGACTAATAAGTAATAACATTAACAGATGCGACATGCAACAAATGTTGCTTGGAATTTCCATTTACAGACCTTGTAAATGGATATCCTTTACAGTTTCTGTTGTTGTAATTGGTGTTAGAGCAACTTTTGTTGCAGGAAATGGAGTGTTTATTTTAGCTTTTGATGTTGTAAATACACCATTTACAGCCAAGAAAACACTAGAATCAGTATGTGTTGCTGTAGAATATTTTGGAGTTCTATATTTTTATTGATAATCTCTTGGCTATATATATATATATATATATATATATATATATATATATATATATAGCCTTACAATCCTCTATCTTACATAAAATCCCCTAATACATTCTAAGGCCACCAGCATACTCTTCAGCCACAGCAGCTCTGCAACTCCCAAGGCCATAGCTCTGTACTCCACTTCAGCTGTTGATCTGGCTACCACTGACTGCTTATTACTCCTCCAAGAGACCAAGTTGCCTCCTACAAATATGCAATAGCTCGAGGTAGACCTCCTGTCATCAGCACAGCTAGCCCAGTCAGAGTCACAGTAGCCCTCGATGCTCGCGTGATCATGCTTCCTGAATATCAGCCCTTTTCCGGGGCACCCTTCAAGTATCTCAGAATCTGGTACATTGCGTCATATGACCCTTCCTTGGGTCTTGCATGTAGCGGCTCACCACACTCACTGCAAAGCAGATATCAGGACGTGTGTGGCTCAAATAGATCAGCTTGCCCACCAGTCTCTGGTATCTGTCCCGGTCAACTAGTTCTCCAGCCTCAGCACCCATCTTGAACCTCTGATTAATCGGCGTCGCTACAGGTTTGAATCCCAACATCTCTGTCTCTATGAGAAGGTACAGCGCATACTTTCTCTGAGAAAGAACAATTCATTCTACTTCTCGAGCAATCTCAATCCCAAGGAAGTACCAAAGAAGGCCCGACTATATAAACCCACCACTTAGTAGACTAATACGCAAAAACAGAACATACGGTAACAAACTTCCGATCATATGTTCTGATATATTCGGTCCCGACTATAACAATATCAACCCACCACTTAGTAGACTAATACGCAAAAACAGAACATACGGTAACAAACTTCCGATCATATGTTCTGAAATATTCGGTCCCGACTATAACAACATGATCAAGAGGTATAACAAAAGCATTTGGTGCAGGAGTTCATCGAGCAGGGTTTTGAAATCCCTGGTCTTTCTTGTGAAGGCATTGCTAAGCAAAGTATCCAAGTTTGCCACAATTATAACATTAACGCTTTCTTCTATTATCTTTTCCAATCATATGCTTTGGCTTCATGTATTGTTTCTTAAAGGGGTTCATGTTCTAGGGATTACTTTTCTGGTGATAGGGTTGGACCTTAGGCTTTTCTTTAGATTAAGCAAGATGGAACTTTGCCCCGAATTCAGTACTCAAAGTTTCCTCATCTCTCTTCCTCAATGCGTAGAGAGGTGAATAGGTCGTCTGAGGACATAGGCTCTTTTGTATGCTTAAGTCCAAGTCCAAAATATTTCTAGGATGGGATAGTTTATTAATGAATGCAGCTACAAGAAACTTATCACTAGAGGCATGTCTTTTCGAGACATTTCATACACAATGGTTTGCAATTCATTAGTCCGTTCAAGAACAAACTTCTCATATGCCATTTCAAATTCTAAAAACCTATCTACAACATGTATTTTAGAACCAGCCCCTTCATTGGAGTATTTCTTATCGAGTGCTTCCCAAAGTTTTTTGGTTGTGTTAGTCGTGTAATATGTCATATAACATGTCAGACAGAAAGCTAAGAATTTTACAATGATAGATAAAATTTGTCTCATTATAGGGCTCTAATTCAATTGTTTTAGCAGGTTCATGCAAGCCAAGAGATATGTATGGTTCTTTTAGAACCTTAGCAAGCTTTAGGCATGTTAGCCACTAGGTCATCCTACAATGCCACCTTTTAAAATTTTAGCCATCAAACTTCTCCGGTTTTGAGGAGTTATGAATTTTGATTGACAATTCATCTACTGTGGTCATCATGCGATTAGCAATAATGAAAGCAACAACAATATATTCTAAGATTGTTAAAACTAATATACCTAAACAATGCAAAGAGTAAACCATGCACTATGCACACCGACAAAGTTCCACAACTCCCTCGAAAAAGTGTAATAGAGATGTATATCCGCCATCTCGTGAGTTGGTTGAATCATATGATCTCTTTCTCGTCTTCGAAATGCTGAAATCGTTGTTCCGATAAGCTTCGACACCATTCCCAGCTTCAAACTCGATCTGTAGAGTAACTACCACTATAAGACCGATTAACTGTCATGGAATTGACGGTCTGATCCTCAAGATCTAATACACCCCAATTTCTTATTCTCTCTCCCGAATTGTGTTAGGTTTGATAATTTGGAGGTCGAGCAGATAGACGTGAAGATGGCATTCCTCCAAGACGATCTGGAGGAGTTATACATGGAGCAATTCGAGTGTTTTGGTGAAATAGGCAAGGAACGGTATAGTTCGAAGCAGGCTACATGACAGTAGTACAAAAAATTCGAGCCGATTATGAGGGAGCATAGTTATGCAAAGACAACATCAGATCATTGTGTGTTCGTAAAGTATCTTGCCAAGGATGTCTTTCTTATTTTATTGGTCTATGTATATGATACGTTACTGGTGGGTCATAACACTTCAAGGATACTAGAGTTAAGCACAAGTTGAACGTGGCTTTCTCAATGAAGGGTTTGGGTTGAAGATGTTTTGGTTGTCTCAGGAGAAATACACTAGGAGAGTACTTAAGATATTCGAAATAGACGGTTCAAAACATGTGAGCACTCCACTTGCAGCTTCAAGTTTACTACTAAGCAATCCATATCAGCTAAGGAGGAGAAAACGAGTATAAAGGTGTAGCATGCTTTAACTGTGGCCAATCTTATATATTACATGGTTTGTACGAGACCAAACATTGCTCATGTAGTCGGAAATGTGAGCTGGTACTCTCCAATGGGGGGGGGGGGGGGGGGGGGGGGGGCATTAAATTGGTAACAAATGGGTGTCGTATCTTCAGGGTACTTCTAGTTAGAGGGGTTTATTCGGAATCATGAGCCAAAGTTGATCGTGTATACTGATACGGATATGACTTGAGGACGTCGACAGTAGGAGATCATCATCGGGCTACGTAATGAAGTTTGCAGGGGAACAATGGTCTATCAGTCGTGGTTGCATAAGTGTGTGGCCTCTACGAAGGAGTCTGAGTGTATTACCGCTACATAGGCATGCAAAGAATAGCTTTGGTTGAAAATGTTCTTACCTAAGTGTAGAAACTAATGCATTTTTCTTGAATATGTTGGAGGTAATTGTAGTATCAGTCGATACAGAAATGATAAGGTCGATACCAAACGCTATCGATGTTGAGTGATACAAACGTTGGGGGTCTCTTTTCCCAATCAATTTGGTAGAGAAAATTGAACGAAAAAAAATCAATCAACAATGGTGCAAAAGCATAGAAATGTTGTAGAAACATACGAATGAAGAAAACTTATTTATCGCAAGTAAAACCAATCAGCAAGGGTAACTATTATTTTATTCAATTTCATAACTACTAAGAAATAACACAGAAAATACTTAAAATTATGTTTAAATGTATAAAATATTTTTCTAAAATTTTATAATTTTATAATAATTATTTGTTTTCTAATACCAAAAAATCCGAAACTCTGATCCAAAACCGTCGATATTGTCGATATGGTTGATCTCGATACTAATACGAAGGGTACGATACCGAGTCTATTTCTGATACCGATACTGCGAACCTTGGTAATAAGTAGTTGGAAATATTAGAATATTCCTTCTATTCATACTTTGCATCATTGGTGAAATAACTAAAAAGAAAATTTAAAATTTCAGACTCAAAAAGAGGCAATATTCTTTATTATTCTTCTTATTTGGTGTTTCAAATGTAGTTCTAACTGAACATACATGAGAAGAGGGGTAAATATTAATTACCCCCGTATATCAAATCAGTGCTGCAGGAGCCCTGTATTAAGATATGGAAGTATATATGTAATTGAGCATAACAAAAGCAACAGATTTCTTGATGCAGTGAGGGATACTGAATGACTTGGGGAGAGAAAAAGGGAAAATTTATTACCTCTTTATATCCTTCTTATTCTTGTTATCTGATGTAAGAGTCCTGTATAATGAGCAATAACCTCTCTCTCAGTAATATAATTAACCAAAGAGCATAGTCCAAAAATATACAATCACAAAATTAAGAACACACCTAGCAGCCGAGTTTGAGGCATGAGTGTTCTTGGACTCGGTCGGAGACATCAGCTGGCGATGTTCCATACCATCAATTTCACAAGGCTGCATATAATTAAAGCATAATAAGTAATATCATACACATCACTAACTGGATAATTTGTACATATACACTTAATTACCTAAAATTCAGAAGAAAACAAGATGTCCAGTTTAAATAATATGGAAAACTAAGTTAATAGTAGATCCCCGAATACAATGAAAGTACGCCTTGACTAAAACAAGGATAATCCAAACCTTCAGGGAAAAATATATCTATATAAATGTTTCTAAGTTTCTATTAGTCAGAACTCGAGAAATAGAAAGTCAACTGGTAGGAATTCGTACCGTGTTCCTCGTTTTGCTAATATGTCTCAATTTCACAGAGCAAACAGTACTGATTGCATTAGCAATGCCTTTATCCTCTTCAGCATTAAAGAAGCACCCGCGACGTTTTGCATCAGAAACTAACCTTTCCCATATAGATTCACTTTTAGCTAAGGTTGTCCCATCACCCAAAATCCAAAGACAATATCTACAATTCAAGATTCGAAAATAAATAAATAGTGATGGAGGCACAAAAAACATTATTATAAAAACCCTATGTTGTTACATTTCCAACATACCGTGCCCTAGTCAATGCCACATTAGTCCGCTGATGATTGGAAAGGAAACCAATAGATCCATTTTTGTTGGACCTCACAGTAGAGAAGATTATGATATCCTCCTCACTGCCTTGAAAACTATCGACCGAGTTAACTTTCACAATGAAATTTCCTTTCTTGTACTTGTTCACAAGTTTTTCTTGAATTGCGAGAACTTGTGCAGTGTAAGGGCATATAATACCAATAGTAAGTCTTTTCTTCAGTGTGATACAGGCTGCACAAGAATTCTATGAACACTTAGCTTCAAGAGCATGCATATCAACAAGAACTCAAAGGTACTTAAAGAAACTAAATAAATATCACATAAACCAGCAAATTACACACGATCGAATTAGAAGCCAACAACCAATCCGAACCGAAATTCAGGCTCAACCCGACTGGAATTCCGGGTTCCTGCAGCCTATTCTTGGGAATAACTGAAATTCTGGTATTGTGAAACCAGAATTCCGGTCCTAAATGGTATGGGCTATTCTGGACGGATTTTGAGAATTTTTGCTAAATATTTTTTTATTTATCTTTTAGATTTCTTTCTTCTTTCAATTAGGATTTGTTTATTAGGGCTTAAGTAGGATCTTTCTTGTAAATAGGACTAGGTAAATGTAGAAGAGAACAAATAAGTTGAATGATATTGATTTGAGTTGATCTTTGAGTTTCTCTTTCTAATTCTCTTATGTGAGGATTGAGATATCGGCCCTCGTATTTTGGTAATTGGTTTGACGATCGACGTTTTTGCGTCTGTGCCAGGTAGTATCAGAGCCTCCATTGTATCGCGATATCATTCCAAGGTACTTTTCGGAGGGCTGCAACCCATATGCGACATCTAATATTACATTGACCTCGTTTTCGGGGCGATTATTTGGAACTTGTCACACTTGAGTCCACAACATAACGGGATTCTTCACGAGAAAGTGGACAAATTGATGCAGAAGGAGCACATTAGGAAAAGCATGACCCCGTGGGCGGTTCCTGCTCTAGTAACATCAAATAATGACAATATCTTGTGAATGTGTGTACACAACCATGCGGTTAACAAAATCACAGCGATACCGTAATTGGATGAAATGTTACACGAGCTGAGTGGGGTCAGAGTCTTCTCAAAGATAGATTTTTGAAGCGGCTTCCACAAAATATGGATCCGGTCGTGAGATGAGTGGAATACCGTGTTTAAGGTGCGGGATAGAATATTTGAGTGGTTGTTATGTTGTTTAGGCTATCCAAAGCTTGGAGCACTTTTATGCGCTTACTGAAACAAGTGCTACAACTATTCAACTTTATCCAAACGGTAACACAAAGAACTCGTTGTCGAGTTTTTTACAAAAGGGGTCTGATGCAAACTCGAACAGATTGAAGCCAACAACCCAGTCTCAACAAGAATTTTGGTTCGAACCCAACCGAAATTATGGTTTCCTGCAGCCCCAACGCTCGAGAAAAACCGGAATTTTTGTTCAGTGAAACCGGAATTCTGGTCCAAACAGGTGCGGGCCATTTTGGGCGTATTTTGACTAATTCTTTTTAGTTATTTTTGTATTTATCTTTTAGACTTCTTTCTTAATTTAGGATTTGTTTCTAGGGCTTAAGTAGGTTTTCTTAGGGATGTAGAAGAGAACAAACAAGTCGAATGATATTGACTTGAGTTGATCTATGAGTTTCTCTCTTTCTAATTCTCTTATGTGAGGATCAAGGTTCCAACCCTCGTATTTTGGTCGTTGTCTTGACAATGGACGTTTCCGTGTCTGTCAGTTTAGAATATTTTGGAGTAATTGTTATATTTTTTTTTATTAATAATCTCTTGGCTATTTATAGCCTTACAACCCTTCATCTTACATTAATATCCTATTAAAATCCCCTGTAGAATATTCTAATATCCCAACAAGTATACCAAGAATATTCTAATATACCAACACTCCTCCTCAAGATGGGCGAAAGATATTCACTAAGCCCAACTTGTCACATCTTCTAATCATATATGCAGAGCTAAGTCCATTGGTCATACTATCTGCTATCTGCTATCTGCTTCTTGGTTGGAACATGACCTAGCTCCAGTAGTCCACGGTCCAACTTCTTCTTGATGAAGAACCTATCGATCTCGATGTGTTTGGTCCTTTCATGCTGCACTAGATTGTTGGCGATACTGATGGCTGACTGGTTGTCACACCACAGCTTCATCTTGGCTCCTTGATCCAGCTTCAGCTCCACCAGCATACTATTCAGCCATAACAGCTCTACAACTCCAAAGGCTATAGCTCTGTACTCCACTTCAGCTGTCGATCTGACCACCACCGACTGCTTCTTACTCCTCCAAGAAACTAAGTTGCCTCCTACAAATATGCAATAGCCCGAGGTAAACCTCCTGTCATCAGTACAGCTAGCCCAGTCAGAGTCACAGTAGCCCTCGATGCTCAAATGATCATTCTTCCTGACTATCAACCCCTTTTCGGAGGCACCCTTTAAGTATCTTAGAATCTGGTACATTGTGTCCATATGACCTTTCCTTGGGTCATGTATGTAGCGGCTCACTACACTTACTGCAAAGCAGATATCAGGACGTCTGTGGCTCAAATATATCAACTTGTCCACCAGTCTCTGGTATCTGTCTCGGTCAACTGGTTCTCCAGTCTCAGCACACAGCTTGAACCCCTGGTTGATCGGCGCCGCTACAGGTCTGCATCCCAATATTTTGAGTAGGTTGTATCATAAATCACATATATCACATATTAGTTTTTCTTTATTTGCCTTCTCATAAATAGATGGATACAACTTACTCAAAATACTAAAAGAGGAGGTGGTGGCAGCTAGGGTTTGGGAGGTGGTGGCTAGGGTTTGGGCTCTGATACCATGTAGAATATTTTGGAGTAATTGTTATATTTTTTTATTGATAATCTTTTGGCTATTTATAGACATACAACCCTTCATCTTACATTAATACCCCATTAGAAACCCCTGTAAAGTATTCTAATATCCCAACAAATATACCAAGAATATTCTAATATACTAACAATATACCAAAAATATTCTAATATACCAACAGTCAGTATAAATATTTTAGTTAAAGATATGATCCATCTAATGTGTAATGGCAGCCACTATTAGTTAATCTAGATTTGATTTTTTTTGTTAGTAATAGAAAGTGTCAAAAGCTTCCTTATTATTAGGAGCACGCAGCATTAAATAACTCAACGTGAGGAACAAGGTTGTTCTTTGCTTGAACTATTCATGCTCCACTATTATAGGATCTGCAAAATTTGTGGGTTGTTCCTTCCCTTTCTATGTTGGTGTTAGGCTATTTATTAGCCGATGTAATTGTTCAAAAAGTGAATAGACTCTCCAAGCATTCACAAAAAAACTCTCCATTTTGCTTTTGATTCTAACATCTGGTATTTTTTGCTGCTTTTAGCCAACATCTGGTATCAGAGCCAAGTGTAAGCCAAAGTACCTTCGACTCAACAAGATGTCAATCGTCGAGCACTCGACGGCGCCAACAACAAAGGAGGGAAGCATAATCTTGCACTACCCGATGCTGACATCTGTCAACTACTCCACTTGGGCGATCAAGATGGAGGTCTTCATGGAGGCTCAAGGCGTCTGGGACGCCATTGAACCCGCGTCCGGGGTGGTCGTAGAAAAGAAGAGAGACAAGATGGCGTTGGCGTGCATTTTTCAAGCTATCCCCGAGGAGATCCTACTCCAGCTGGCCAAGCACAAAACGGCTAAAAAAGCTTGGGAAAGCCTGAAGACAATGTACCTCGGCGCAGATCGGGTGAAGAAGGCAAGGATTCAAACCTTGAAGAGTGAGTTCGAGGTTTTGCGTATGAAGGGAACAGATTCCATCGATGAGTTTGCGGGAAAATTGACGACCCTCGCAAACAAGATTCGTGGATTGGGAGACAAGATGGAGGACGTTGTCATCGTCAATAAGTTGCTCGTCTCCGTCCCAGACAAGTACCTGCAAGTCGTTGATGCGATCGAGCAGTTTGTGGATGTGGAGACCATGCCGGTCGAGGAAGTGATCGGCCGCCTCAAAGCATACGAAGACGTATATGTGGTCGAGGTGAGAGCAACAATGGACAACTCCTGCTTACTCACGCTGAGTGGCAGGCGCGATACAAGAAAGGCGGCGCTGATTTGTCGTCAAGCGGAAAGGGGTACTCTAGCGACGACCGGGGCCGTGGCAAGCCCCGTGGACGTGGCCGCTGGCGCGGCAGGGGTGGTCGTGGCGGCCAAATAGTGCAACACCAGAAGGGTGAGGGGACTCGCGGTTCAAGCTCCAACCGTGACAAATCAAAAATCAAGTGCTTCAATTGTGAAAACTATGGGCACTATACGTCGGAGTGTCGCAACAAACGTCGTGATGAGGAGGCGAACCTCGCACGAGCGCAAGACGAGGAGGCCACATTGCTGCTGGGAGAGACTCAGGAGGAGACGCCTGACCTCGTCATGCTCAATGAAGAGAAGATAGTACCAGACTTGCGAGGTGCTGGAGAAGCGCAGGATGACACCGATGTGTGGTACTTCGACAACGGCGCTAGCAACCACATGACGGGCCACCGAGGAAAGTTCAAGGACCTTGATCAGGACATCACCGGCCGTGTCAAGTTCGGTGATGGCTCAACCGTGCAGATTGAGGGCAGGGGATCAATCATGTTCCAATGCAAGAATGGCGAACAACGTCTTCTGTCGGAGGTATACTTCATTCCAAGTTTAAGAAGTAATATATTGAGCCTTGGTCAATTAGCAGAAGATGGAAGCAAGGTGGAGATTATCGGTTCCTACTTGAGGGTGTACGACAGGAACGACATTCTACTGATGAAGGTGAGGAGATCACCTAACCGCCTGTACAAGATAGCTCTTGAATCTTGCAGGCCGATATGTCTAATGGCCAACGTACAAGACCCAGCCTGGTTGTGGCACGCAAGGCTCGGGCACGTGAATTTCTTCGCGCTCAAGATGATGGCAGAGAAGGGAATGGCCACCGGGCTGCCGAAGATTTCTCATCCAAACCAGCTCTGTGAAGGGTGCCTCATCGCCAAACAAGCACGACTACCGTTCCCTCTGCAGGCAAGCTTCAGAGCTGAGAGGCCACTGCAACTTGTGCACGCTGACATTTGCGGCCTGATTACACCCGCTACACTTGCTGGTAACAAGTACTTTCTTCTACTTGTTGATGACTTCAGTCGCATGATGTGGGTGTATATGCTCAAAGAAAAGAGTGATGCCTTTAATGCTTTCAAGAAATTCAAGTCTCTTATGGAGAATGAATGTGACAGCAAGATAAAGACACTAAGAACTGATCGAAGAGGTGAGTTCCTGTCCAAGGAATTCACAAGCTTCTGTGAAGGCGAAGGCATACAACGGCACCTCACCGCACCATATACACCACAACAAAACGGCGTAGTAGAGCATCGAAATCGCACCGTGATGGCTACGACAAGGAGCTTGCTCAAGAGCATGCATATTCCTGGAAGCATGTGGGGCGAGGCAGTCAGGCATGCCGTGTACCTGCTCAACCGGTTGCCAACTAAATCTCTCAGTGCGCTCACGCCGTATGAATCCTGGACTGGTAAGAAACCAAACCTCGAACACTTAAGGATATTTGGATGTGTCGCACACATGAAGACTGCAGGTCCTCATCATAAGAAACTTGATGACCGAAGCACGCCATTGGTGTACCTAGGCGTGGAAGAGGGCTGCAAAGCACACCGTCTCTATAATCCTCAACGTAGCCAGATCCATGTGAGCAGGGATGTTGTGTTCGAGGAAGAAAAGAGATGAGATTGGAATAATGGTGATGTTACCAAACCACAAGGCTGGGTAGAACTCTCAGTCGAAGATCCTGTTGTCGAGACAGTGATCACTCCACAGAGAGCAGTGGGCGCGGCTATGCACACGCCGGAGGGCATAGGAGATGCGGCAACACCTATGACGCACGGAGCGGCAATGGCATCAAGGGAGCCTACTACACCACAAGGTGCGGCCACAACTTCGAGCGGCTCACCCACACCGACGATAGACTCAAATGAGCCAAGGAGATACCGCTCAATTGTTGACATATATGCTGAAACTGAGGAGACCTTTCTTGATTCAGAGATGTTGTTTTTGTCGGCTGAAGAACCGGCAAATTTTCAAGATGCTACACTTGAACATGAATGGCGGGAAGCTATGAAGAAGGAGGTTGAAGCCATCGAGAAGAATGAGACTTTGGTGCTTACTGAGTTACCATCTGGGCACAAATCCATCGGTTTAAAATGGGTATACAAGGTGAAGAGAGACAGTAAAGGCAAGATCCTCAAGCACAAAGCAAGACTTGTGGCAAAGGGCTACGTCCAGCAACATGGAGTTGATTTTGATAAAGTATTTGCTCCAGTTGCCAGACTCGACACAGTTCGCTTGATCATTGCCCTCGCAGCCTAGCACGGATGGGAGGTTCACCATTTGGACGTTAAATTTGCGTTTCTGAATGGTGACCTCAAAGAGGAGGTATATGTAGCTCAACCTGAAGGCCTCGTCGTCAAGAACCAGGAGCACAAAGTGTACAGGCTGTCCAAGGCTCTCTATGGCTTGCGACAAGCACCGAGGGCCTGGAACACACGCCTAGACAGCTGCTTAAAGGAGCTGGGATTCATCAGATGCACTCAAGAGCATGTTGTGTACACAAGGAGCAATAGGGAGGGTGCACTCATTGTCGGAGTGTACGTTGATGACTTAATCGTCACAGGCACAAGAGCAACTGCAGTAAAGGTTTACAAGCAGCAGATGATGCAGAAATTTGAGATGAGTGATCTTGGGTTACTCTCTTACTACCTTGGTATAGAGGTAGACCAACAGGGTGATCGCATTATACTGAAGCAATCAGCATATGCAAAGAGAGTTTTGCAGCAGTTTGGAATGGAAGATTGCAATCCAACCAGGTATCCCATGGAAGCTAAACTGCAACTCAGCAAGAACCTTGAAGAAACACCAGTCGATCCGACGCAATATAGGCGAATCATTGGCTGTCTCAGGTACTTAACTCATACTCGCCTGGACCTTTGTTATGCTGTCGGAATGGTGAGTAGGTACATGGAGAAGCCAACAGCCATGCATCACCAGGCTGTAAAACAGATCCTCAGATATGTGAAGGGAACACTTGAGTATGGACTCATGTATGGAAGAGGACATGGTGAAGATGAACTGCACGGATTCACCGATAGCAACCTAGCCGGAGATATCGACGACAGGAGGAGCACTAGCGGAATGGTGTTCTACCTCAACAAGAACCTAATCACTTGAGCGTCTCAGAAGCAGAAAATTGTCGCGTTGTCCTCCTGCGAAGCTGAGTTCATGGCGGCAACGGCTGCAGCGTGTCAAGCTTTGTGGCTGAGGAATCTAGTTAGTGAAATGACTGGCCGCGAACCTAAGCCAGTCACGCTCTATGTCGACAACAAGTCTGCAATTGCGCTGATGAAGAATTCAGTGTTTCATGGGCGCAGTAAGCACATTGATAATCGCTTTCATTTCATTCGCGAGTGTGTTGAAAGAGGACAGATAAAGGTGGAGTTCGTGAGCACTGAAAAGCAACGTGCCGACATTCTCACGAAGGCTCTCGCCAAAGTGAAGTTCGCTGAGATGCAGCAGGTGCTTGGAGTTATGAACCTTGATCAAACCTAGATTAAGGAGGAGAATATTAGTTAATCTAGATTTGATTTTTTTTGTTAGTAATAGAAAGTGTCAAAAGCTTCCTTATTATTAGGAGCACTTCTTGCAGCATTGAATAACTCAACGTGAGGAACAAGGTTGTTCTTTGCTTGAACTATTCATGCTCCACTATTATAGGATCTGCAAAATTTGTGGGTTGTTCCTTCCCTTTCTAATTTGGTGTTAGGCTATTTATTAGCCGATGTAATTGTTCAAAAAGTGAATAGACTCTCCAAGCATTCACAAAAAAACTCTCCATTTTGCTCTTGATTCAAACATCTAGTATTTTCCACTGCTTTTAGCCAACCGCCACTAAGCTCTGTCCAGACTCAGGTGGCTCTTTTAGGTTGCAAAGTGTGAATTTGAATTCCATTATTCAGGAACAAACTTATTTCCTGTTCAGTCGTTCCAGGGAGCCCATATATATGGATGATGTATTTTTGCAAAATTTACAAGAATGAGGGGGGGGGGGGTGTGGAGGAGGGGGGCTATTTCCTTTTCCATTTCCTCATTTTCTTCCACTCCTTCATCCTCAAAAATCTTAAAAAGCTATACAAGTGTGTAACACCACAATCAGAGTTCCATGCCGGAAGTCATCACAGTAACAGTGGATAATGTTGTTTGAACTTGAATCAGAACCATATCGTAAACTGCCTAAGTTGATTGCTGATCAGTCGACTAAGGACTGAAACGTGTTAATCGTTCAAGGTGTATCGAAAGCTTACGTAATGAGCAAGACAAAAAAAAAAAAGTTCACCGCAAATGATTTTAGTAAGTCGATGATGACCTGCATCGGCAATAAACTACAGAAGTTTTTCCATGCCATGCATAGTTTCAAAAAAACAATAAAGAAAACATACCACTAAAAAGGCTTTTCAATACTTGCAAGATCACAGCTACCTCAACCATATTTTTCATGCTATGTCTGAGATCATCAGAAACTTCCTTTCCTGATTCAATATTTATAAATGAATAGGAGCCATACATGGGGCCTGAAAGATAATGCTTTTCGTGCTTTCCATTAAGTACGCTTGGAGCATCTAAAATTTGACCGTCATAAAAGTTGGCATTGGGAAACAGACTTATTGAAGGATTCATTCTGTACTGAGTGTTCAGAAGGAACTTCTTATGCCCCAACGAACTCAACCTTTCAAAAAGACTTCTACCAAAGAGCGCATTCTCAGAAACCTGAGAAAACAAATTATATATTAATCGATGACATTATAGTATACAACTTAACTACAAAGCATGAACATATGACATTTTGAGACCTTGCTTTTCACCATTGCAGGTAACTGGCACTCGTCACCAATGAGAACAACATGTCGTAGACCTGAGAGTTGTAACGGAATTAGCGTCTCACACTCTTTCAACTGTGCAGCCTCATCAATGACTAAGAACTCCAAAGGCTCCATTTTTCCCACCTCATGCATTTTGGAAGAACTAGAAGCCGTGCAGAAAATTAGGGAAGCAGTTCTCAAGCAAAACTTCTGGATTGAACGTTTGTGAGTGGTCATGGGGAGTTTTAGTGTTTCGACCAATGTTTTTAAGATTGGAAGGCACTGAACTCTAATCTTCTGCAGTAATCTTGTTGTAGAACTCTCACTTGCTGCACATCCATTTAAATCAGGAACTTCAAAAGTTGAATCAAAGACTTCTTCACCAGAG
Organism: Iris macrosiphon; assembly: GCA_036927795.1. Lineage (NCBI taxonomy): Eukaryota > Viridiplantae > Streptophyta > Magnoliopsida > Asparagales > Iridaceae > Iris > Iris macrosiphon. The sequence continues at coordinate 145,573,616 of JAYESA010000010.1, forward strand.
ATAAATATTTCCGCTAAATGTTTTCTGATAACATTTGTGTGTAACAGTTTTCTGAAACTTTGAAGCAAATCAATAAGCAAGTTCATGTTTCTGAAGCTTTCTTCTGAAATTGAAGCTCTTGGCAGGTGCTGGCAAAGTGTCTTGAGACACATAATCAACTTGTCTACAGTAGCATTGAACCTTCTTTTAACAAACACCTCCAGGCTGCTAGCAGCTGTTTCCATCCCCTTCGTACTCATATCTTCTAAATAGTCATGGTATTGAGAGACGCAGTTCTCAAAAAAGTTTACAGTCCCAATTAAACAATGCCTCCAACCAGTGAGAGGCGCAAAGCAGTCCGCAAGCTTCTTCACACGATAGTCTAAAAACACCTCACTCAGATTACCATCAACTTTCATATTATCCTTATTCCCAAATAATACGATATCCCCCATAGGTAATGCATCATTGGCAGGATGCTCCTTAACCAAGACCAGAAGACGTGAGACAACTTGCACAACAGCAGTATTAGTCGGAGCACATGTAAGTGTTCTGCATTTCCCCTTGTGCAACATCCATAGTAAAGTGCAGACAGTTTTCGTTTTTCCGGTCCCAGGTGGACCCCAGATAAGTTTAATAGAATGCCTGTTATTGCAATGTCTTGCTGAAATGCAACTTAAAACTGCATTATTCTGAGACTCGTTAAGACCGAACTGGAGCAAACTGTCCATACTGCTTATAGGAGGGAGGTCAGTAGCATCTTTTGAAGACGAAACCTGTCAGAATTTAAGATCATTATAGTGTCCTCATCAACAACTGTGATTTCCTTTCACATGAATACTAGATAGGTTTCAATCCTTCTTCTTGTCTGTTACATTCAATAGTTTGATAGTTTACTTTGCCTTAAGTTTATCAACATTGTGTTACTGTGAACAGTTGTTTTTATTTGTGGTGGTGATCGGGGCTAGGGGTGGTGGTGGGTCAACATTGTGTTTACTATAAATCATTCAAAACATTCGAGCTAAATAAATGATGATTTCTAGTTTACTTGCTAACTTGATACTCCTTAAAGTTTTTAAAATATTAATTTAAAATAAACATACACATTTTCATTCTTAATACAACTTATGTCTAGTAAACCTGATTTACATCACAAGCTAATATTCAAATACACAAAATCTACACGTTTTGAAGTTAATAATTACTTGATTGTTTTTGGTCATAGAAAAAAAAATGGCAACCTTAAATGCATCAAAACAATGAATTTTTAGCCATACACAATTCATTCATTTTATTTGGCAAAAGGTGTACACTGACAGGAGAGCGCAAGGAATGATCATCCATTAGATGATTTTCAATTAATACAGTGATATTAATAACTCTAATGTTAAAAGTAAATATGAATCCATCACTTTTTCTTACAAGATATCATCAACAAAAAGGAACAAAATATGTAACTTAATTAAAAGTAGAAATAGGTCATACCGATGAATCAGTGTATAAAGTCTCCTTAATCAGAGTGATCTTTGCCTTCATGTTCAGTGCATTCCAAATACGCCTGTAGGTTGTTATATTGAACAAGTAGACAGCAAAGAGAAATTTGTTCTTCTTTTCTTTCTCTTTATACAAAGTATTATCTATAGCATTTGAAGAACTAATGATGTAAGTATTGGGTGGAAGCTCCTCATTGTCATCTCCACCCTTAGTGACAAGAGCAACATTGTAAGGGTTGTCATATTGGTTTAGATCAGATACATCAGTCGGTTTCACATTTGACAACACAAATACATCACCTTTCTTTGGTTTGTAAATTTTGTTTCCTCCACCATGAGAAGCATTTGTTGCAGTGCCTACTAAAATAAAGTACGAACATGTTTTCTTTGAATTAGTCCTTTCGAGCGTAAGTATATTGACAAAGGGAGCTTGAGATAGAGCTTCAAAACAAGAACATAAATCTGCACGTAGTTCTTCGAGGAATGGAAAGACGAATGACATAAGATAACCCTCCAAGGATTTAAAAGTACTAGGAATTTTGACCACCTGTACAAAAGTCAATTTGAGAAATTAGAACAGGATTAGCAACCAAAAGTAAGAAAATATTTTCTATAAGTTTGCACGATTCAAAAGAGTCTCAGTTAGAAGTAAAAAAAAAAAAAAAAAAAATCATATTTTCTCAGTTAGGAGCAAAATCCTCTGTTAGGTGTGTTCCTTATGTAGGATGTTCTTTACCTTGTAGAGATTATTATGTGCATCATATGGACTTATGAACTTTTATAGTTTTATTAGATTGGCAGAAGTCATTACTAAATCAAAAACATCACAAGTCTTAATAGTTTCCTGATGGCCATAAACTATGTTGCACGGACACAACAGATGTAACGCCGAATGGTAAGGACATGGTGACATGGACACGGCATCTTTATGATGTGTCCTAGTGTATTTTGGAGTGTCAATATGTGTCCGATACGTGCCAATACGTGAATAGCCCCAATTTATGGTTTACACAGAGAAGGAATACAGCCCATAAATTCTTGAAACCTTTAAGTTTAAATTTTCTAACAAGGTGTTTCTATAGAAATTACTCTTAGACTAATTTGCAAACAATGAACTTTTTCCTATAATCAATTTAAGTGCAGACATGAAGATGAACTTTAGTTTTGTTGCTATAACCAGTTATCTTCAATGCAATAACACAAGTGTTGAACATATTGCTAGTAATCCAACGTGGAATTTAGAAGAAGAAGAAGAAGAAAACAACAGCAAATATCATAATTTTTCTGTAGTCTCCAAAAAGAAGAGCAGCTCATAAGAGAGGCATGCATGTATGATCACTTGATGAGAAGAAAGGAAACATGTAATATAAATTTGAAGAAGTAAGGAAAAGATGTTACACATTGTGTTTGAAGAGATCTTTGTTGAAAATGTCTACCAGTGACCAAGAAAATATCAGTCTCGCCAAATCCCCCTTAGGTTTCTTCTCACCTCTCTCTTTCTCCTTCCCTCTTCCTTTTCCTCCCATCTCTTCAACTTCTACTCTTCACTTCAAAGAGATCATAGATATGGTACATATATTGTGTTTTTTTTATGTATATGTTATGTAAAGTATTGGTCAGAGTGTTCTTTTTCCTTTTATGAAGTTTGAACTTGATCGTACTAATTGCATGCAACCTATGCATAGATTTTGATTTTGGGAGAGACCAACAGTCAGCTTCGGATCTGGGCCGTCCACTGGTTGATGGATTTAATCAGAGCCGCGTGATGGACCTCTGAGGCATTTCATTACACATTGTTAATTTGAGCTGTAAATAGGTTGACTATTTTTCATTACGTTCCTTTTCTTTTAATTTATATTAGAAATAGTGCATTTTGAAATAGTATAAAAATATTTAAAAAAATTATTTGTAAGATGGTGAACATTTATTATAGTTGGAAGAGTATAAACATAAAAATTCTACGATGAAGCTTATGCCTCGTTTGGTTAGCGAAAATGAAAGGAAAGTAAAGTAAATAAATTTTGTATTCTTTTTCTTTCTTTGAAAAAATATAACTTTTGTCAATTTTTATTTTCGATTTTTTTACAAACCAAGAAAATTGAAAAGAAAACTGAATCCTTAAATGTGGGAAAGTAAATCCTTTGATGGATCGGGGGAACCATTTTTCTTCCTATTTTTTCTTCCTTTGGGAATAATTTTTCTTTCCTCCTCATTTTCATTCGCAACCAACACACAAGAAATAATGACTTTTCTTTCCCAATATCATGATTCCGAGAACCAAACGTGGTCTTAGAACTTTTTCTAATTATATATAAGACTAGTATATATGCACTTGTGTTACATTATTTCATACTACTTGGGAATAGTAAACAATAATTTCTTAATTGTTTACTATTTGGGAAGAACAAGCAATCCTTAATTTCTTACAACTTGGAAAGAGCAAAAAACAACCCTCCTTATTTTTTTAATACTTAATTACATATATATATCCATGTTAAATTTAATGAACAATTTTAATTAGTAAATATAGTTAAGGATATTTTTGGAATAAAACTTTCACGGAAAAGCCTAACTTCTATATATATATATATATATATATATATATATATATAAAAGCCTAGTATATAAGTATTTCATACTACTTGAAAATAATAATTTATTACCACTTGAGGAAAGCAGACAATAGTCCCTCTTAATTTTTTTCTATATGTAACTACCTAACTACCCATGTTAAATTCATTGAACAATTTTAATTAGTAAACATAGATAAGTATATTTTTGGAACAAAAAATTCTATAGTATAACTTTTCCTATTATAAAGTAGTTAGATAGATAAATGAACCATTTTTATTAAGCTTAAGAAGACGCTTCCAGCAAACTGTTGGAGTGGGTGGGGTTCCCAACCTATGTGGAGAATACCTCGGAGTACGACGAACGTCATTCGTGTGTCGGAAAAGCTCGAAAAGTATATCGAGCGTCGTGTATTGGAACATTTATAGTAAGCAAATATTATATTAGATTTTCATCTTTGACTTTAATTACATATTTATGATTGAATTTTTCATATATTAACTTTCCATATAATTGGATTTCCAATTTATGGTAAGCTAATCTATGATTTAATTTTCATTAAATATATGATTGAATGTAATTGGATTTTCATAAATATTTTGGGCTTCCATATATAGATTTACATATGAAAATCCTAATTCATGCAAGGGTTTATAAAAAGGCTCATGCAATATACAATAAAGAGAGAGAAAAAAAGGTAGCAAGAGTGCCATTACAACTTTGGACAGAAGAAAAAAGGGAGGCCGTTTCAGAGAAGGAGATCAATTTGGGATATTTCTCATTGTCTTTTTTATTCGTGGTGTAATCTATTTTCTGTTCCAAAGAGTTGCGGTGATCCGTGTTGGATCAGTGAGGAGCTTGTAAAGGGTGTAATCTCTTTATTCCATTAGTGGAGGTTCTTCAGGGTTGGACTCCGATCGTCCCGTGATTTTTTTCATCTGGATTTTTCACGTAAAAATCTGTGTCTGCGATTTGTGTTTGGTATTTTTTGGTTTGTTCGTTTTGCTCGGTTCTCTCGCAGGTACTCTCTAGTTTGGGGAACAGTTTTCGCGTTTCGTTCCCAACAATGTGGTATTAGAGCCAGGTTCTGGAATTTCAGAAGGGTGTCAGAAGTTGACAGGCAAACCAGGGAGGAGAGATGGACACGAAGCTGGTGCGCATGGTAAACCTGAACGGTACCAACTATCATTATTGGAGGAGCAAGATGAAGGATCTGTTATTTGTCAAGAAGCTGCATATGTCGGTATTTGCTTCCGAGAAGCCTAGTGACAAATCCGAAGAGAACTAAAAGTTTGAGCATATACAGGTGTATGGGTACATCAGGCAGTTCGTTGACGAGAATGTGTACAACCACGTTGACAGTATTGAGTAGGCGAAGACGATGTGGGATAAGCTGGAATCTTTATATGCGAAGAAGACCGGGGTAAATAAATTTTTCCTGATCGGGATAAAGATGGGTTTGCGGTACACAGATGGGGCATCCATTACGGATCATTTGAGTGAGTTCCAGGGTGTGGTTGACCAGCTATCCTCGATAGGAGTCAAGTTCGACGACGAGATTTAGGGACTATGGTTATTGTGTACATTGCTAGTCTCATGGGAGACCGTATGAGTGTGTATGATCGCTTATGCTCCGGAAGGCATGGTCAGTCTGGAGTTTGCCAAGAGCGGGGTACTGAATGAAGAGATGTGAAGACGTTCTCAGGCCACTTCATCCACATCCCACTGAGAGGTACTTGTTTCAGAGAGCTGCAGAAGGGGTAAAAGCAGGGGTTCAGGCGGTGGCAGAAAAAAAAAAGGTCCAAGGGTCGGTACGAGGACTCGGAGTATTACTATTGTGGCAAGAAGGGCCACATCAAGCAGAACTGTTTCGCTTGGAAGAGAGAAAAGAAGGGCAACAAGGGGAAGTAGGGCGAGAACACTATAACGGCGACCTTGGCACATGGAGGCGATCTGATCATTGTAGATGATGTGGTAGTTATGAACCTCATCTGCGATGACAACTCTTGGTTGGTGGACTCAGGTGCTTCAGTGCACGTATCTTACAATAAGGTACTATTTGCTACTTACACAACAGGGGACTGTTGAGTGTTGAAGATGGACAATGGAGACGTGTCGATGGTAGTTGCCATTGAAGATGTACATTTGAGGACAAAGACAGGTGCGGTTATTGTCATATTCCTGATATCCGTTTCAACCTGGTGTCGGTTGGAAGGTTCGATAACGAGGGTTTCTTCAATCTTTTCGGGAACAGTTAGGGGAAGCTTTCCAGAGGTTCGATAGTAATTGCTAAAGGAAGTAAGAGGTCCGGACTCTACTATATGGAAGGGAGCGCACAGGGGACATATGAGGTGAACGCATCTACTGATGCGTCTACCGAGTTATGGTACAGGCGGCTCAGCCACATCAGCGAGAAGGGGATGAGCTACTTGGTGAACAAGATGGTGATTACAGGACTCAAGTCTACAAAGTTGGAGTGGTGCACACACTGTTTGGCGGGAAAGAAAAATAGGATATCTTTTCAAAGTCATCCAAGTTCAAGGAAGTCGGCGTTGTTCGAGTTGATTCACTCGGATGTCTGCGGTCCTATGAAGGTAAACTCCATTGGTGGTGCCTCTTACTTTATAACTTTTATTGATGATTATTCGAGGAAGGTTTGGGTCTATGTCTTAAAGACCAAGGATTATGTGCTGCCCACTTTCAAGGAGTTTTAGACCTCTGTTGAAAAAAACTAGCAAGAAGCTGCTATGTGTTCGGTCGAACAATGACGGCGAATATATAGGTCCTTTTAATGCATACTTCAAAGAGCAAATGATACGACACCAGAAGACTCCGCCAAAAATACCTCAGCTCTATAGTGTAGCGAAGCGGATGAACATGACGCTGATGGAGAGGGTACGATGTTTGCTGTCAGAAGCAAACTTACCGGGCAGTTATTGGGGTGAGGCACTTTATACAACTGCTTATGTTATTAATTTATCTTCTAGTGCTCCTTTTGTAGAGTGATGTGCCTGACAAAATATGGTATGACAAAGAGCCGTCATACAATCACTTGCGAGTGTTTGGTTGCAAGGCCTTCATGCATGTACCGAAGGACGAAAGTTCCAAACTTGAGCCGAAGACGAGGTGGTGTGTCTTTATCGGTTACGGTCGGGATGAGTTAGGCTATAGACTCTACGATCCAGTGGAAAGAAAGCTTTACAGAAGCATGAACGTGGTATTCGTCGAGGATCAGACCATGACCAACACTCAGGATTTTGAGATACCTTCTGAGGCTGAGGAATTGCCTGGGTTAGAGTCATTTTACTTCGAGCAGTTTCCAGAAGATATCGCAGATGATTCAGTTATGGGGGAGCCAGTGTCACGACCCGCACCCGGTGTAGGAATACAAGTCAGGAACAACGCCCAGCCTACGTCGCAACATCGGCGGTAGAACGCTGTCTTGGTCAATTATACTATCTAATTATCTCACAAAATGCATAATCCTCCAATAATATCTTAACTCGAAGAAGAGAGTAATAAACTTAATTCAACACAATACTCGATCACATTTCTATGGCACGAGAAGATATCACAGAAGTCTAACATAACTATGTAGTTAAAAATATAACAACAACAAATAGAAATAATATCCAAACACAAATATATGCCGAAAACAAATTCGGTACCAAAATACTAAAGAGAACTAACTATGCTAACTAGTGAACCCGACTAAATTTCCCGGCAGTCACTCCAGAACTAGTGGGTCCAAGTCTGCACCATCTATAGGCTGAGGTCCGTAGTATGTCGGACACCAATCTCCAGGATCCTCTAAAAAATATTTTCCAGTCAGGAATGGAGCGAAGTACGACCCAATAGCAGTTCCAATTAATTGACAAAAACTATAAAGCAGTAATATAGAAGATGATATCTACGATGAGAATATAACTGATAATCAAAGAACAATGAGAGAATAGGCAATACTAACAACAGAATATAATCAATGCGTACAAGAATAAAGGAATGAACTGTAATGTCAGAAATAGAACAAGGTAATCAATGAACGAAATAATGGAATCTACAATAACTATATGGTTTGAGATACTAACTAAATATGTGATCGGCCTGGGAGATTCAATGATTACACTAAGGAGCTAACTCAACCATACGTGAATTGCATGGTTAGTTAGTAGCCAATGATTACACTACTAGCCGATAGTTTTTTGATCACATATTTAATTGGTATTTCCCCCGCCCCGACTGATATGATGAATCGAATCATGACACGTCACTAGCTAATTTATCCAATGTTTAATCTACAATATTTAATGTTATCCAATACCAACAAGGACAGTATCCGATACCATCTCCATAATCAAGGTAACATCCCATGACTGACGATCCAATAACAATATCAATCCGTGTACCATCATGTCAGGAATCATAAGTAATATTTCTAAATACTTGAATTATAGTGGTAATCAAATAATAGAAACTATCAGAGAATGTACTCGCCTGTGGTCCAGAGCTAATGATGCAAAACGGTGTCTGAACTGGTGTCACAGACCTATATATTGAATATTGCATTAATACAAGTTTTTGGGAAAGAGAATAAATTAAACTAGTCAACTTCTAGGTCATAAAGTCATTTCTAAGTCAAAAGTCAAACTAGGTCAACTCTAAGTCAAATATGGTCAACAATAGTCAAACTATGGTCAACTACCTATTTCTAGGTTGCTTAAGTCTAATACAAAAATATTGGGTTCAAATACTAAAGTCTAGGTCACAAAATTATATCTTAGGATACTAGGATACCGTATCTCTGGATACGTAAATCAATAGGTAAAATATACATACACATATTGTCAAACAATATTAATATATATATACAATCTTAACATAAAATGGATACTTGGTTTTGAACCAACTTGGTATCACAAAACTAAACCAATATTGATACCCAAAACCAATACCTTGGGTATCCCCAATTACCTTGGCATTTACCTTGGTATCTCAAGGTAATGCCATCTAGTATATATTACCTATCTAATCTCTAAACTATAGGCTAATATGTATTTATCTAATACAACTACTAGCTATAACTATTAATATTTACTAATACCTAACTACCTATTACTACTAACATATTTTATATACTAATACATAGATACTAACTTAACATATGATACACATCTACTAACTTACCCCATAATATAATATATGCTACAGTAAATATTATACATATAGTATACTATAAATACAAATAGCAATTAGGAACATGTTTACATATATATTAATACCCTATATATAATATATATATAACTATTATATATAAATATCTAATATTAATAAAAACTGCCAAACTGTCGCTAAAGTCGATGCGCTGAAACTCATCGATACTGCTGATACTCTGTTCTTTTAGCGACAGATTCCTGTTGCTGTCGCCAAAGTCGTCGCTAAAGCCCCTGATACGGCTGCTGATACTGTTGCTGTTTCAGTGACAGATTCCTGCAAATGTTGCTAACTACTGTCGCTGTTTCTCTCGCTGCTGCTACTGTGCGTTGCAGCTGCTGCGACGCTCCCTGCCGTCGCTAAAGCAGCTGCTGCTGCTGTCACGACCCGATTCCTTAGAATCGTTGGGGCGTCCCCCGAATCGTGATGCCGTGCGGGCCTGGGGTTACACCCGCACAAGGCTAAAATATTTTGCATAACAAGCACATATTCAGAGTACGCAAACAAATTGAAACACAGATTTGAAACATGGAAAAGTTCTCTTTATTGATAATGAACATCTATTACAAACTCCTGAACGAGTCAGCTAATATGCCGAACGGCTTACAAAAGTGTTGACTCAAAATGAGATAGCAGTCCTGTACATTATATCCCTTTACTAAACTTTAAAAGATATAGACCTCCAGGCTGGAGGATAGCTTTGCCACGGAGCTGCATTTGTGTATGAAGAGTTGCAGGCTCCTGTCTTCAAAATGCTTCAAAGGGGCGCGGTGAAGATGCGCCAACAGCTGACTGGATCGGGAAGACGACTTCGGCTTCTCGCTCGGTTCGCCTTGGTGCGGAGAACCTGTTTCAACGAGGGTCAGCATATCAAAACATACTGGTGAAGGCAAGCTAACCGAACTATACCAATCAACACGTTGTTTTAATGAAGCATGCATATTTGTGGGTTTCTATCTTGCCTTAGTTCATTTATAAGTAAGCAGCATATAGAATTTACTGAAATGAACGTACCATCGTTCGGTGGATTTTACCTGCCCGTCTGAATCACCTGCACAATACTTACCATGCCTTCCCTGCCACGAAGACACAAGTTAGTTTGCAACAGGTTTAAATATACACGTTGGGATCACTGGCTAGAAGCCATAATGGACCGTTTAGTCTTTGAACGAGGATGGTGTACAACGAAGCACGTGAGGTGCTGCACGCCATCCCGTTCACACATGAGACTATCGTAAAGTTTCGCCCGGACCGGATCGGTGCCAGTGCCCCAGCGACCGTTCGCAGGAATCCGTTACCTTGTGCACAAGTTGTCCGTGATCAATCATTCGTGGCACGTTAACGTTGATGCAGTTGAGGCACATGAACATGAGATAAGCAACATTGCATGATTCATTTTGCATAGTCTTCCAGACAGTTTATTTCATAATAAGTGTATTCCATACTTAGCACAATTTATGGAAGAAGATGCATTCTAGAAAACTTGAAGCATGTAAAGAACATTCATAATGAACAAGCATGCAGTTTAGTAACCGTTCCCAAGTTGAACGCCAAGCAATATAATCCAAGTCTATTTCCTTTTTATCTTGGTTTCTTTTATTATTACTTGGTAATGTTTGATCGGGGCAAAGAAGGATACAGATTTTAGGGCGTGAAGCTTGGAAGCAGGGCTAGCTAATCGGGTTGGTAGCCACTCACTTAGATTGTTGGAAAGGAGAAGGAAAGAGGCGCTTTACGACTCCGCTCGCAAGCCGCCTACTGCTCGTTCACCTGCACACGAACAGCTCGATTAATACTTCTTCCTCTCTTTCCAATCTCGGAATAGAAGTGCAAGTCAATGAACGAAAATAATGAAAACCATCGAAACTGTTCAAGGAAAACAAGCAAATCCCAAAACCAACTCAAAGCACGAAAGCAACAAGCGACATCGAAAACTGAGGCAATAAAAGATAGCAGCGGGGAGAGGTCCCTCCTGACTTTGCCGCTAAGTCGATCCCGGGGGCACGGTCCACTGAATATGGGAATCGATTTCGAAGAAACAAATCCACAACGAGGACGAGTTCTTAATTCAATCTATTCCGATCGAACGATACCGTTTGTGTTTCTTAGCCGTGCTCCCCGCACCGGAGGAACGGGGCGCTACATCTGCTGTTAGTGCTGCTACTGTTGTGTTCAGCGACACACGCTGTTGTTGCTATACCTCTGCACTCTAAACTCTCTCTCTCTCTCTCTCTCTATATATATATATATATATATATATATATATATATACACACAACATATTATATATATACTAAATATATATACATATAATTACAACTAATACATACACATACCCCCCCCCCCCACACACACACGCACACACACACACATATATATATATACATATATATATATATATATATATATATATATATATATATATATATATATATATATATATATATACATAGTAATATACACCAGCAATATACACCTATATACATAGTAACATATTTGTAACAACATACATACGTATATGTACATATAAATATATACACAATATAACATATATTATATAATTATAATATAACCACAATAGATATCTATTTTCATATACATCTTTATACATGCTACCATAAATAATTATATATACATATATAAGAATAGCTACATACAATATATACCCATATAATATATACATAGATCTAAGATACAATATTACATAAATATATATACACCACATTATATATATATATATATATATATATATATATATATATATATATATATATATATATATATATATATATATATATATATATACAATTACACTCTCCAAGAACACAAGAAAATAGATCTACATATAATTTGCACAAACGCATGGAGAGTATCACACCGTATCCCACTAGATCTAGGATACGCATGCGACACGAGTCCACCACACATCCAAACGTAGCCCGAAGGACACAAACAAGTCATATATATTATTTATGAACAATACGAAGAGTCAAATAGAAATCTACGTGTCCGTGTCAAAATATGACATGCTCAAAGTCCCGTGTTGGAGGAAAAACCCCCAAATCAATACGTATCACCAAATTGATGGGATACGACCTACACGTAGCCAATTATAGACACGACACTAACCCCAAACACACAAGCACATGCCAAATTGATCTATAGGACCAATTGACACACACAACAATTGTCAATCTCGAAATTCCCCCAAAATTGACACAAAAAGTACCATAACTTTCTCAAAAGGCCTTCTATGAACATAAAATCAAATCCTATGGGTAGCTTATACATATGGGTTAATTTCTCATGGTTAAATCTCAGATTTAGAACCTAAATTAAGGAGGGAAAACTGAATTTTACCTATTAGAAGATGAATTCTCAATAAAACCTCCAAAATTGGTGAAATTGGCTTTCAACTTGTAGATCCTTGCTCCTCTTTGTAGATCCTTGCTTCCTCCTTCTAAATCCTTGCTCTTCTAGCCTCCAATGATAATTTGGGAAGGAAATGGATGAAAATTTGGTAGAGATTTGATGGAATTTGGTTGAGGGAAATTATAGATCAAGTTTTGGAATAAAAAAATGAAGAGAGAAAGTTTTTATCCCCATTATATAGGCCTCACTTTCCCCCTCCCTCAAGCTACTATAAAAAGTCTAAAATACCCCTTGGGGCCTCTCATGAAGAAATTAATTAAGGAGATAAGGTTCTAGTCTAGTGGGTTTAACTTAATTAATCATCCTCCTAATAAATGGGCTTCTAGTTATTGGGCTCAAATCTAACTAAAATTAAATGTTGGGTCCATGGATCTATTCTAACTAGTTAGGTCCATAACACAAGTCCAAAAATAAATCTAACATGCTAACAAGAAATAAATAATATAATAAATAAATATTTAACATGCACAATATTTAATTAATTATGAAATGACCAAAATACCATTTCCTATAAAATACGGTAGTGACAGCTAGTACATGAAGTCACTCTCAATCTTGATCATCAGCCTGCTAATGGTAGTCAGGGTTGTCATGACCCGCACCCGAAAATCGGGCATGAGTCATGGGTACGTCCAGCCTATGCCGCAGCATCGGCGATAGAACGCTATCTAGGTCTACTATCTAGCTAACAATATCACACAATAATATAAGTACCTGTCAAGATCTCAACTCAAAATGGAGGAGCAATATGATAAAGATAACACAAGTACTCAATCACGAATCTAAGCACGATAAGATAACAAGAAGTCTAACAACTACTACTAAAATAATAATAATACAACAATATCCAGAATCAAATACAATACAAAGTCTCAAACCAAAAGCCGGGGACAAATCCGGTACCAAAAGCTAATAAATACAACTGAGATCCTAGTGATCCCGGCTACCAACCCGAAAATCACTCCTGAACTAAGGGGTCCCTGTCTACACCATCGACAGACTGAGGTCCATAAAACGTCGGACACCAATCTTCCAGATCCTCTAAAAATTATATCCAGTCAGGATTGGAGCAAGTACACCTCTAACAATAGTTCAAGTTAAATGATAAAAACTATAAAGCAGTTGTAGCAAGTAGCACATGGTGAAGGAAATAAAGTATGAACAAGGAAATATATATATATATATATATATATATATATCAACTGGTGCATACAGGTAACGATGCATGAAAATCAGAAGCAAGACAATGATGACTGCAGGATACAAGAAATATAAACTAAGATCAAGTGTGTGCACAATGACGTGAAGAGAGTCCAGCAAGAGTAAATGTAAAGAGTCCAGTCCAGAAAGTATAAGTGAGACTAGTCAAGAAATACAAGAGAGTCTAGACTAGAAAAAATGAACTCGTGTATCTGAAATACCTGTTTTGACATGTAAACGGCTAGGGGTAAGTACGGCTCACCGCACACTGGATGTGCGGCTGCTATCATTCCAGATTAGACAAGAGGGGGTGATTCCAGTTGGGAATATTTACATGTCTACTCGAGTATTTTCTTGCCCCGACTAGTACAAGTGAATCCAAGACTCAACACGTAAATCAAGTATGAGTCCAGCCAGAAATATGAGTGATGCCTGTAGTGAGTCCTGATGTGATGCCAGTAGGTGATTCCATAAATAGAGGCCAGAAACATGAAATATACGTGTTGCAAGTAAATGAATCCAGAAATACTAGTCCGTGTCGTGCTAGAAAAATCAGATAATACTATACTAGAAGCTGAATCATAATAATCCTCAGATAATAAAAACTATCAGAGAATGTACTCACTTGACGTCCTGAGCAACTAGCGATCCGAACTGGCGTCGCAAGGACCAATTACAAAAAGCAAGGTTAAACAGGGTTTTAAAGAGTTAAAAAGATATAAAATAACTAAAAATAAGCTTCTAAGGTCGTTCTAGGTCAAACTGGTCAAACCGGTGAAATCTGGATCAAAAAGTTAACCCAAGGTCTAAAAAGTCAACTCTAGGTCAAAACCAGGTCAAAGATTGACTTTGGCGGTCAACCGGGTCAACTACGGTCAATTCTAGGTCAAACTAGGGTGCCCCTAAAATTCTAGGTCAAAACAAGGTCATTAATCTAGTAAACCCTCAAACTCGCCTCCTTGAGATACAGGGATACCCTCGGTATCCGATATCTTAACCTACGCGATATACCCCGCCTATACCCTCTATTATATATACTAGCATGTATATATATATATATATATATATATATATATATATATATATATATATATATATATATATATATATATATATATATTGATGTTATATATATAGTAGTGTATAGTAGTGTATATATATAGATAGTTAGCTAGTTAGTTAGTTAGTGTTGGAGAGGGGTAATGCGAGGTATCTCAATACCTTGAGATACTCAAGCTATTGGGCATCGGGGCGAGGTATTGGATTTTTGCCTAGGAATGAGGTTAGAGATGCTTATATATATATATATATATATATATATATATATATATATATATATATATATAGCCTTACCCCTCACTAACACTAGCTAGCTAACTAACTAACTAACTATATATATATATATATATATATATATATATATATATATATATATATATATATATATATATATATATATATATATATAAAACTTAGTATTAGGCTATACCTCAATACCTCGATACCCCTAATACCTCAATAGCTTGGTATCTCAAGGTATTGAGATACCTTACCCTTCTCTCTCACAACCTAACCACACACACACACACACACACACACACACACACACACATATATATATATATATATATATATATATATATATACATACTTATATTCATCTATATATATATCTATATCTATATGCACATATCTATATACATATATATATATATATCTATATATATACATATATATAGCTAATAGGGGGGCTAGCTGCTGTTGCGATACTGCGAGCTGCTGCTGATACTGTGTTGTTGCTGCTGCTGCTGCGGCTAAGCGCTGCTGCAGGCAACTGCAGCAGCTGCTGCTGATAATGCCGCGGCTGCTGCTGCTCTGCTCTTTTATCACTGTTGCTGCTGTGCTGCTCTTCTTCCCTATCCCTCGCTCCATCTCACTCATTCTAACTCTCTATCCCTCTATCTCACTATCTCTAACTCTCTTCTCAATCTCTCTCGCTCTAGCTCTCTATCTCACCCTCTCTCGACCCACACCAATACGCACACATAAACATATACACTCACACATATATATATAAACACTCTCTCTCTCTCTCACACACATACACACACACACACACACACACACACACACACACACACACATATATATATATATATATATATATATATATATATATATATATATATATATATATATATATATATAAGCACTTATACATACATATATATATATACACACACACACACACACACACACACACACACACACATATATATATATATATATAAACACTTACATATATATATATATATATATATATATATATATATATATATATAACACTTACATATATATATATATATATATATATATATATATATATATATATATATATATATATATATATATATATATATATATACACACTAACATAAAACACACACACACACACACACACACACACACACACACACACACACACATATATACATATATAAACACACTCATACCTACATACTCAAACACACACTCACACAAACTCACACACACCTATACACAAACACACTACACTCACACACACTACACACTACTCACTCAACACTCACACACACAAACACTACACACTCACACACAAACCACACACACACACTACCCACACTCACCCACACACATATAAATACACATATATATATAAAATATAACCCAAAAACTCTAATACACACTCCTCGAGGCTAAACCAACCCGTGCACAAGCCTAAAATCTAGAAACCAAGTCAAAATGACCATTTGGTCATTTCGACAAACACATGGTGTGCGGCTCGCGATACCTCATGAAACGCACACCAAACCTACTCGAAATTGACCCAAAATTTATCCACGAGTTCTAATCAATGTCTAGAACCTTAAAAAAAATACTAACTCTCTAATTCTAGGTTCGTGACAAAATCCCACATGCATGTGGAACCCACGACGACGGAAAAATCCCCAAATCGCCCGAAATGCCCAAATCTCTGCGACACGACCTCACGTATCCGAACGGGGATACGTACTCACCCTCAAGACACCCAAACACGTCTACCTAGGTCCGTCTAATCTAGGGCAACACACAAAATTAGGCCAATCTCGGATTTTACCCAAAATTGACACAAAACGCTATGCCAAAGTCTCCAAACACATCCAAACAAGCTTCAACTTTCTCTCATGGGTAGCCCTAAGGTCTAGAAAGGTTTTAAACTACTAATTATACTATATTAGAGCAATCACTAAGAGGACACTTAGGATTTACCTTTTGGGAGTTGGAATTCCAAGGCCAAAGTCTCCAAAAAGTCCCAAATTCACCATACCAAGCCTCCAAACCAAGCCTCTACACCAAATCTAATCTCTACCCACCTAGGTTAGAGAAAAATGAAAGGTTAGGGTTTGTATTTAAGAGAGAAACAAATGAAAGAAGTGAAGGAAGAGGGAAGTGAAGAACTTACTTGGAACTTGGGAGAAGAAATTGGAAGAAGGAAAGAAAAAAGAGAATGGAGGAAGAAATGAAGAAGAAGAAATAAAATGGAGGGGGTGGGGAGGTCCGGCCATATAGGAATTAGTAGGGTTAGGGTTTTGCATTTAGGTACAAAGACCAAAATGCCTCTCTCTTAAGTCATGATAATTGGGTTTTAGGTTAGGGGTTTCCAAATGCACTCTAATTAATCCCTAATCACTCAACTACCTAATTAAAATATAAATAACTATTCTAAACCAATAAATAAGTCTAACAAGGGTGTTGGTTGGGTCTGACAAGGGTCCACTAGGGTCTTACATGGGTCCAGACTAGCCAAAACCCTAAAATAACTAATAAAAATAAATACATGCATCTAATTAAATATTAATACAAATATTTATGATCAATACACAATTTACCAAATTAAAATAAAAAAATACCTTGCCCTGGAAATGGGGTAGTGACAAGCCCATCCTCCTTAAAAAAATTTGTCCTCGAAATTTAAAGTCGATCGCACTTCCTCTAGGTCAAACCCCCAACAATCACAGTCAAGAAATTCTACCTAAACAACATGCAAGATCATGGTCCTACTGGTCGTGTTATCACTGTCTCAATCTGGGTCACTACACTATCTATCACAACACAAAAGAAAAGTCTAACAGGTACTAATGAAGCACACCACAAGGAATGGAAAAGGACATGAAGAAGAACAAAAAGAGACATACTTGCTAACCCGACACCCGTAGCATCGGCCTCCTCGACCATCAACGCATAAGCCCTGCCCTGCTGGGGTATCTCTCTCTGCTGGTGTGGGGCATGATGTTGTGCCACAGGTGGCCTAGCTCTGACTCTCCGATCCTGTGCTCCACCACATGGAGGTGTAGTGGGGCAATCTCGCATCTGGTGAGCAGCGGATCCACAGAACAAACACACCTTCAGCCTCCTCCTACAAACATCCCAAGTGTGTCCTGCCTTCCTGCAGTAGGCATAAGTGGGCACTCTCTGATCCTTACCCTGCTGCGCTAACTGCTGCGCAATCTTCTGCACATAGGGATGCTTAGCCGGTCCCGCACTACCACTCGCACTACCTGAATCGTCCCTGCCTCTCTTGGACTTGAGCTCCAAGTCATCCTCTGCCCTCTGAGCATCCCCTACGATCTGTTCGAAAGTTGCCTTGCGGTCACTCCTAGTCAAAGACTTGACCGCCATGACTAAGCCCTTGCAAAACTTTTTCGCCTTTGCTGCCTCACTCAAGCCCTCTACAAATTTGTCCAGACAGCAGAACTCCGCTGCATACTCGTCCACCAGCATGCTCCCCTGGACGAGTGCCTCAAACTGGCTCTCCAAGGCACTGAGCGCCACATCTGGGAAAAACTTCTCCTTAAAAAGCCTTTTGAAAGCCTCCAAAGTAAGCTATGGTGCCGCGATCCTCGTATCAGTACGATACCATGTCAAAGCGAGGTCGAACATCTGACTGCCCGCTGCCTCTATTTGCATGCTGTCTGGAATCTGTGCCAGCCGAAAAATCCCCTTAATATGCTCTATCCAGTCATTCGCGTACATGATTCCTTCTGTACCCCGAAACTCCTTGGGCCGCATCCTCTGGAAGTCAATGAT